>JABFPM010000476.1:0-28386 GCA_022817325.1 Idris sp. 1 HC-2018 | reverse complement strand
CCTTAATACGAAGATTAAATAAATTATGTAATTTATTACGTATTTCCATTTGACTTCCTGAAATGAATAAAAACTAAAAGAGAATTAATTACAATAATGTAAATTTATCGAAATGATTTAAAATCGTTTTTTGCATACAAATGATAAGTTAATTTTTTTTAAATCTAACATATTTTATGATAAATTATTAAATGGACTTATTTTAATTTTTTTTTAATTGTAAATAATTAATAATTTATAATTTTCGAAAAAAATGTATGTTGTGTAATTTTAATATAAATAATTTTCTTATAATTATAATTTATATTGAAAAATTAAGTATAGATAAATTTGATAAAAATTATAATATAATTACATCGATAAAAATGAGACTCAAAAAAAGCGTCCCTTCACGTTGCGAAAATAGCAAAGGTAGTTGAATTACTGAAAAAGCAAATTTCTATTTCAAAAATTGCACGGCTTAAAAGCGAAATTAGCACGGCAAATTGGGTTCCAAAAACGCATCAACGGCTTACTTAGTTGACTATTTATTCGTCTTTATAATGACGTCACACACGCACACAACCGTACATTCGTGAACATACAACAAAGGGGCGGAGCTTTGCTCAAACGCAGTCAGACACGTGCGTTTTTTGGACATTTTAATGATTTTCGATTATCGCTCGCCGCGCTAGTCAACTAAGTAAGCCGTTGGTGCGTTTTTTGGAACCCAATTTGCCGTGCTAATTTCGCTTTTGAGCCGTGCAATTTTTGTAATTTATTTTGTTCCGAAAATTGCAAGTTAAAAATCTTGCGAAAATTGCTTCTTATTTCTATCTGTGTATGAATTCAAATTTTATTATAGAAATTCAAGACAAAACTATTTAGAATATATTGAAACGAAGTTTTAAATCTGAAATTACTTACGTGGCCAGAGACACTACCACGTCTCCTGAAATGTGAATTACCTGGCTGTATAAGTAGATAGAAACTATTTAATAAAATGATGAAATATGTAATACTAGTTTAGAAAACGCGTTATCTTATTTTCCGTGAAAAATCTAAAATTTCATTGCAGAAAAAGAACAATAGAAAAACTTGCATGTATAATTATTGATATGTATTGATATTATTATTTTTTGAAATTGAAAATTTCTCATATTTAAAAGGTTGCAATGCATGCAATTCATCTTAATACTGCTTATTATGAAAGCTCAAAGAGTAATATAATTTCTTAATTTATAATTAACATCTCTTACTCCTTTGCAATTCACATAATGACATGAACACAGTTTTATCGAAAATTTGGTATTCTGCCTTAGAAGTTAATATAATAAAGATTAATTTATATGTATTATGAAATTGAAAAAAATGTAAATAAAATATAGTATGTATTTATATAATAATCAGAAAAATATACTTCAATAATTAAGTAGTGTTGTTTTAATTTTTGTCTTCAAGTGTAAATAATGGTCTTAAAATATAATGTTTTTGTTTTGCATGTTAAAATAAAAGTATAGATTTTTTCAAATCAATTTTTGACCGAAATATTTTTTTTCAAACTTATTTGAGCAAATATCAATTTAAATTAATTATTTACATAAAAATAAACTAAGTATATTGTGCTTCATAAAGTGATTATATTTTTATATTATTTAGCAAAGTGCCGTATGTTCTTAATTTTGAAAATTATGCAAATAACTTTGTCTAATTGTGCAAACTCAAGTTTGCCCAAATTATATGTAAAATATGTTTCTTCGACTACGAGAGTTTGACTTTAATTTCACTCGAAACTATTTAATATATAACCAGAGTTGGAAAGTAAACACCAATTGAATAATTTGAATAATTAAATTATCGATTAATCACAACATGTTTTCGTAACTTTAACATTTAATTAAAAGAATATCTTTAGTTCAACGATAATGTTATTTTGTATGAGTATTTTGAATCTTGTTAAATTTTAAATTATAAAAATACAAGAACAAATAATCGATATTAATAGGTGTTCAGTCAAATGTCAAATAATGAATATATAGCATACATTTTGATTCATTTATGAAACTTAAAAATAAGTAATCTTTCATTTTGCAAGTACATCAAAATAATAAACATAATTAAGTGTAAAAAAATATTTTTAGGATTAAAATAAAATACAGTATAATAAAGTCGGTCAAAAGGCTTGTGTTTTAGAAGTTGATTTTGTGTTTCTATGTTCTGAATTTTTCTTGTCGTCATTATGCATTTAATGAGAAAATACTGCTGACTGTTTGTAAAATCAATCCTTTTGTTCGTGATGAAGGCAAGTGTCGAGCTATGCTATTATTTTTTATTATATTTATAGTGATATATATCGTATGAAAAATATAACGATTAAAAAATGGTAAAATAAGATAAAAAGAATAAAAATACATACAATTTAATTTATAACAAATTAGTGTTTTATTATCTAACTTGCATATTAAGAACAAAATGAGTTGATCAATAATCTAATTTATTAACATTGTTTCATGACGCATTTTTTTATTAAAATTATAGTAAAATAGTAAATACTTTTTTTTGTAGATGATATGAATCTTGACAAATATCATCAGTTTTCATCAGCTAACAATAATTAATACTCTGTTAAAAATAGAACGAATTAAAATAAATAATTGAAATAACAGTTAAAAAAGTGATTTAAAAATTAAATTGAATTAGTCGTAAATTCTTTTTGTAAATATTTATTAGATAATGTGCTTAAGAATAGTTAGGTAACATAATGTATTCTATGGTCCTTCATAGAAGGCGTATGAAATCATTGTTCCAGCAATGTCCTCTAGGTTAATTAATACCGATAAAATTATCGCCGTGTGTTCTCACAATCGTTTCGAATGACGATGCGTTGTGATTGCGAGTGGTCGTTTTCACCATTATAATACGAAATTTATATTAATTCAGCTAGTTTCGGAGATGAAGTATTTTGTTGGATTTTGACTACGAAAGTTCTACATTTCCATTTGATCAAGTGACAAATTCACGCCCCTCATGTCAAACAACAGCTCATCTCTATTCATTCAACTTAAATATACCATTTACATGTTTATCTCTCGTCTCCTCTATGTAATAACATACAATTAATTCGTTTAAAGAAACATAACGCAATGGATATTTCTATTCAGCTTCTGTCAACTTGATAAAGATTCGTAAAACAGACGCGTACTCGTTCAGATAAATGTTTATTGAAAGTTCATTCTTTTAAAGTAGCATTCACAATATTGGTGTGCAGTCAGAGTCAGTTTAACCCTTTATCTGTACAAGGTTATCCCCACTCATTTCACACATTCAAACGATAGCCCCGCCCTCCAATGCTATTCAAATGGAAACACTAATACACTGATAGTGTCCTTAAAATGTCTCACCTATAAACGATTGACGACGCCGTACAGTTAAACGGTTAAACTGTCAAAGTAGTTTGGTTGATCTCCATATATAATATATATTATACAATAAAAATTACTAATGATAACTGCAGTATCATTCATTTTATAATTTTTGTTCCATTAAAAATTTGATTGATCAAATACATTTCATATATTAATTATCATACAATATGTTCAAATGTTACAATTTTCGTATTTGATCAATCGATTTTTTCATTTTATAAGAGTGTAATTTTTATCAGAGATCTACAGTTATCAAATTAGAGGCACCAAATTACTTTATTCACATATACAGTTTATTTTTCAAATGAAACATTTATTTTGAGAGTAGCGATAACAGTGATAGATGATATAGATATAATTTGGTTTCTATTTCCCGAAGTACAGTTTAAGTTTCACCAATAATGGAAAATATTAAACTAGACAATATGTCTCTAACTTTTTTTTCTTTCAAGTATATACTTTATTTTGACTTCTTTTTCAAGTGATAATAACTTTTCTGTCATTTTCAATGTTACTAATTACATGCACACTTTTTTCACACTCACTATTCCATTTCAATACATCTATGTACACGTAAGTATGTACATTAAAGTAAATACATACGCGACGCAAATTTTTTGCTTTCTAAGATAGGACTTTTATGATGTTTTTGCAACCAAAAAAGATTGTGAGACTGTGCCTGATGCTTCAGGTTCCAAATTGCAATAAGTACTTAGACATTTATTTTTTATACTTGACAAATAATTGCATTGGCACTAAAATTTAAAAAATCGTGGCTTCAAAACAATGTCAATCTTCTTTTTTTGGTGATGTTATTTTCAGTTTTAAATACATGTTTTTTTTCTGTACATTAACATCAAGAAAGACCATTGAAATTGTTATTAAAGTACAAACTGAAAATAACTGCAGAAAAACTTTCTTGAAGTGAAGCTCTCTTAATAACTATTATAAGTAGCTGTAATTTTCATATTCGAATGAATGCTTTTCAACATTGCGCTACAAAGTATTTTTGTTTTTCTGTACACCATTCAGCGCATCCTTTTTTTCAAACACTCTAATTATTTTTGGCGCTTCATTAGACACATTCGCTTTGTTCTTACCTTTTAAATAGTAGATAATTACAAAAAGATTTCTATCACCGACAAGAATAACTTTTTTTTACATAACGTTTTCAAAAATTGCTTTTTACATTTAATTTCCTTACTTTTGTAATTAGATTATGTTAAATTTGTTACGATTATAAAACATAAATTTTGATTTCAACTTTTTCATGGCAATAATATTTCAAATTTATAATGTCGGTAAAATAGTAATCTTTATGAATGATAAAAAAATGAAACTCAATACGGGACTTATTCTTGTTGTATTTGCTGAAACTTCTTGATTGAACACGTTGAAATTACCGTGATATTGCGGTTTTTCATCAGATTATGTGATGCATGTTTATTTTTTTGTTTATAGAAATGTAGATAATTTGTAAGATCAATACATTTGTGTATATGTCTCCAAACTTGGGTATTTGTGCGTTTGGACTTACTATAATCGGATTGCTGACCTAGGCAGTTATAACGTTGAAACAGACGGGTCAAGTTGGTACACTTGTTAAATCTGATTATCTCTGTATACATATGTGCCAACTTGTCCTGACCTTTTACGTCGTAAAACATGTTCAAAAATTGTTTTGCAAAATGTTCTCCGACTCGAGTTCGAACTTTCGAATGCCGACTTCTAGAAAGCATGTAAAAACAATTTGTGTTAATATGTGACTCGTATAAGTTTAACGTGTTTAAATTGTTTACGTTCGTAGAATGGGTACAAATTTTGTGTGTCTGTGTGATCAATGTACTACTTTGTTCGCGATTTCATTTTACGTAATTGTTAAATACCGCGCTAACTCCAGTCACATTATCGCGAACGAAATTCGCCGTAGAATTTCTAATAGAATATTTCGCAAGAGTTTGAGCAATGATGTTGGAATACATTTTATATCTAGAAATTACGACTACGTGCGCATAATTTTTGAAATGTCGCCTCTGTTTCTAGCTGTAAAGTATTCCGGGTCCCAATTTTCACTTGTCATTTAATTTATTTTACATAGTTATCGAAGTTAATTAATCTTTTATATATATTTTTTTAAATTCTTCTTTGAGATACGAAATGAATGCAGTTTGCGTAATAAAATCTTTTTTATTATCCTGCTTTGTATCGGTGACATTGTTTTGCCAAATGAAAGTACATTTTAAAATGAAAATACAATTTAACTGAACTCAATAAAGTTATCATAATGTTATTTTCATTTTGGCTTATTAGATATAAAAACATTGTCAATATGGGGTTTTTGTTTGTTTATTTTAATTAATGCAATCAGCATTGAATATAATAATTGCACGTAAAGATAATTTGTTGATATGGTGTATATTGACTTTTATCACAAATATTGCTTTGTCAATGCATTTTCAAGACAATTTCTTTTATTTTTGTGCTTTAATTGAATATCGAACTTGGACTATAAAAAATGGGATGTATAAAATATTGTGTCGATTTAAAATGAATATTTGCATCAAATGTTTTGAATACAATATTTTATATAAAAATTTATTAAATTTTAAAAACATTTTAGCATTCAAGGTTTTGCTTAAAATAATAATTGTTATTTAACAAAATGTAAAACAATCGCGAAAAATTTTATCATAACAAAACTATTTTTTTATTAAAAAAAATTGCATAAAAATAAAAGATCTTTATAAAAATATGGACAAAAAATAAAAATCATGTTATTTTTATAAACAATGCGAAGTTAATGAATATTGATATTATTATATGTATTAGACATTGTTTGATTGATAATGTGAAATTTTGTGCGATTTTCACAAGCTGCATACATTTTCATCTATCTCAGTGTAATATTTTTTGTATATTTTGTCTTTTTTATTTTTCATTACAAAATGTATATTACAATCCGTAAAATTACTTCTAGTTTTAAAATACCGTGCGCTTCTAGGTTCTGATTAAAGATTCGCTTTAAGAAAACTATGAACAGTTAATTACAAGTTTCATTAGTATACAACTAATAATGGGACTGTCTTTGCTAATTCTTTCGAATAAGGTGTAAGAAAAATTCGTGCATTATTACATCGCTAGTTCAGGAATATACAATTATTTTAACCTAGACGATTATTATCAATTCCACAAATTATTTTGTCAAATTAATTATCTTTTTTAGTTTAAATATTATTTCTATAATACATTTATTTAGTTTCATTTTTTTTATTATTTCAAATGATTTAGTTAGATTTATTGATTTATCATTATTGTATATTAATTTTTCAAAGTAATTGCAGAATTGAAGATTTTCGTCTTCAAGTTTGTTTTTGGGGTCGCTATTTAGTGATAAAAAAGTCAACAATACGCACAAAATCATTACTCCAAAATAAACATTTTTATTCTCTCTTTTTTTTGATTGTTTGTTACTATATTTCGAGTTATCGGTAGTAGAAGCACGCAAATGTCTATGATTTATCGGCAAGCGATCTATCTTATGTCGTAAGCGGCCGTTTTTGCTGTCCCTGTCGTTCGGCAATAAACGGCAGTCGATAGGAAAAAGTTTCAAGTTAAGTTCCTATCGAAATTGGCGATTGAAAGCTTTTCTTATTTTCCACGTCGGCATTGGCACATATTCGTTTCTTGGCATTTTCCGTTTAAGTTTTGGCGCGATACGTGCTTGGTCTCGTTCATTCATCACAATGTGAATTATTTTATTCGAATTAAAAAATATGAAATAGACACATAAATTACAAAAGGTATATAATAAAACTCGTGATATCAAATTTTAGTATTTTAAAGTAGATGTCCTTTTAAGATTTATTAATACTGGTAGTTGTAGGGAATGAAAATACAATATAAAGGTAAATAATTTATATTCTGCGTATAAAAATTGATTTTAAAAAATTTATTTCTGATTTATATATTTTTAAAGAAATTTTGCATCTTTTTACAAATTATTGAATTTTTCTATTATAATTTAGTTTTATTTGGATAAAAATGTAAAAATCTAACTTGTAAACAATTAATAATTAAAAATTTGAAAAATTAATATATTTGATACTTTTTAATATCAGATAATTGTAAAAAATCAAAATTTTAACAATGGGGCGAAACATTAAGTCTACAAATTATTTATAGTCAAAAATATTTCTAAAATTGATGGGCTCATATCTAAAAAATGTTTTATCGTCTCTTGAACGTGTAAATATTGTATAAATTGAGTACAAAAAATTGGCATTACATTTACTGTGTTCAAAATGTTATATACATAATCCATTTTTTGCCAAGCAGTTCTTCCGTAGAACTACTAATTTCATAATTATTTTTGAATCAAAGTACATTTTTTATATTTAACTTTACACAAATGAATTATTCAACTATTTAGTATTTGTTCAAACAATTATAATTGAAATTTCATGTTTATTTTTAAAAGATTTTGATCAATGAAAATTTTTTGTAGTGTTGCAAAAACGCATCAACGGCAAAAATGGGTTAATTAAATTTATAAATCTGAAATTCATATTTTTATAAGGTTTATTTTTCCACAAAGATATCTCAATTATTTGAAATATTTTAATAAAAAAAAAGAAATAAATTTTTTTACACCATTTCGAACACGAGTCTTTACGTTTGCAAATGTTTATGCAAAAAGTGAGTATTATAAAAAAATACCCACTTTTGTTATAAAAAATCTAAATGAACCGTAACTTATACGTATATATGTTTGCATTCATCTAAGGAATAAAAAAATGGATATTCAAACAACGTCAAATTGTCATCGCATGACAATTTAATCGTTTTTTGTTTGTCTCACACAATTTTCATGATTGATCGGCAGTGCGCCTCGCTCGCTCCCTAACATTAATCCTTATTGAAGCAGACTTTTCTCTAAGTTACTAATTTTTGGCTTTATCGTTTTCCGGCCAACTTTGCCAGCGCCATTGTTTTGGGCGCCAAAATGAGTGCGCACCATTTTTTAACCGCTCGCAGCGATCGAACAATTTCGCGGCTTGATTAATGCGCGCGCCGAGAAAAATAACGAGCACTGCGATCCTGATTAATTATTGTGCAATTGCGCTATCAATATTATTGACGAGTTTGTTGCTTTGGCTTTAATGAAGATTTTGTTGCACTCGAGTAAAGAAAAATGATTCTACTTTTTGATTTTACGCTAATTTGTTTACAGCTAGAAAGTGAATAATACATTAAGCTGAAAAATTGTTATTGGAAACGAACTTTTTAATTGAAAAAGCTAATTTTTTTTCAACTTTATTATCAAAAAGAGGTTTCTACTGTGTGATTATATTTTAACTCTTGATTACTTGAGGTCCATTTGAGTTTTTTTTCGATTTTTACAAGTTAATTAACTTTATAACTAATTATTTCCTGAGTACTTTTCAGTATACGTTTTTGTTGATAAAATAATTTTATACAATTGTAATATAACTAGAAAATTATATTTTGACAGATTTAATTAATATTTCTCTTGGTGAAAAAGATCAATAACAAGGCAGACTTGAAACTGTTTCATTCAAGTGAATCATTTTAAGTGAAAGAGATTAATATTCATTCAGCCTCAGAAGATTTGTGAAATTATTTGTGATGAAAATTATTCGAAAATATTTAAACTTATCTAATATTTACATTCCTCACGTTTTATACAAAATTAAATATTACTTGAATAATCTTGTTAAAAATTGAAAAGTGGGTTAGTATAATTTTTTCTGTTATGAAATTTTAATGTTTACTTTATAACGAACTAACTTTTTTGTTGAACAAAATTTATGTTCTTAACTGTTACTTTTTTCTAAAAATTGAAAAGCATTTTTCTCGGCGCTACATTTTTGGTTCACCTTACATGGACTAAAAAAATGTTTTTTCCCCTTAACAAATAAGGAAGAGCGCGACCGATAAAAGCTCGACTGCTGATTCTGAATTTTAGGCTTGTCGATTCAGGCGGATCGATCACTCCGGAGCCGGCTGTCGATGGTTATTCTGTGGACACCTTTGAAATAAAGATATTCCATTTGAAGTGATGGTGTTATCCAGTCGACTAACTGCTGTATCTCGATCACCAATCCGAAAGATCAAGACATACCGTAGGAACAGGCGTAGTTGTCCGGAGGACTTATCTTTTCAACGGGCATCACAGCGGCTTTTTGCCATTCATCCCTTACCTGTCAATGATAAAAATGTTTTTAATTCCAACCCATTAATCTGTTTCCAAATGTTACATTATACTTAAATTAGAGTGTTTAATACAAAATTAGCAATTTATTTAATATACAGACAAAAGTATAAGTAACAACTATTTTCAGTGTTTGTGATAATCAGTAGATGTCGTGAGAGTTTTTAATTGGCTAATAATTTAATGGTTTTAGAATAAAATTAATATCAGCTAGGATATGTTTTTGTATTTATATTTTAAAATTCGGCTTAATAATTTGAATTCGAGTATGTTAGATCGTTATTCAAATAGGACACACCAATCACTATTGCTTAATGTATGAGAATACCTCGGGTTCTAATAGCAATGAGATTGCAGGGAATGTGCTGAGAAAGCTGATTCTATGATGCAGTATCTAGTGTAATTATATGCATATATCGCAAAATGTCTGACGCAAAATGAGCAAATATTGGTTTTAAAAATATTACATTTTTTGATCTCTTAATACTTTTATTATTAAAGTTTCTTAAATTTTGTTGTAATCCTACTCTGATATTATAGAAAGTGATACAATGACTTTAGTGAAACGAAATACGCTGTACAAATAATAACTATGTATTATAATGTTAACATACTGGTACTATTATGTGTTACAATCAAAGTGAAGGCATATCAAATTGCATTTTATTACTTTAATACATATGATAATTAATAAAATAATAAAATTAAGATAGAAAACTTGAAATACGTATAATTAGTGTTTTAGAATTGAATAATCATAAGTCCGTTTTTAGAATTCAGGTTACAAACATTAAACCGAATTATTTAAAGTAATTAAAAAAAAATAATGAATAATTTGTATGAGAAGTTTTTTTTCACCGGATTATGCAATTAGTTAATTTTTATTTAATTTGGAAGCAGCAAACATTGTTTAATTCAAAAAATTATTTCAAGCTTACACTGGAATAAGCAAGTTTAGTTGCACGAAAATGCGTTTGAAAAAAAGTTGAGAAGATTAAAAGTTGACTAAAGAAGACAATAATCTTTCACTAAAAAGAACAAAAAATTACGTGTTATTTCATACAAGTTTCCGACTTATTATATTTCAGTATACTTTTTAATTGAAATAAAGTTTTTCATTCAACAATAATTACATTAAAAGTAATAAAATAGCAAAAAAAAAATTATAAAAAAAGGTTGCAGAGTTAACAAATTAAGGAAAAATTTTTTTTATGATGCAGTTGTTTACTGTGCAATAAAACATAAAAATTGTTATACCGACATTTTTGTTTTTTTGTTCATTATTAATCATAGTCCGACGTGATTTTTGTTGCATAATTTAACTATTTTTGACGATGAAATCTTTAAACAGAACACAATACCCGACGACACGCTGTTCAATCAATTTTTTCTCGTCTCATCTGTTCTGTGTGCCATTTTGATAATGCATTCATAAGTCTTCTATTTTATCTTTTCCGGTTCGCGAATATGTTGGGACTGAAAGAAGACGGAGTTTGGCGGAAGTAACGTAAAAAAGTGTGATGCATCCCGAGAACCCAACCGTCAGCCCTACAATTTTATTTCGCGCGTACGATTTTGTGAAAAATGGTTCCTCTCATCGAGTCTGTCGCTACAATTGCTTTACTCTGTCATCAATATCGATTGGCGAATGAGACTCCAGAGGATAGGGATCCAGATTGAGGTTGATGGGAAAAGGAGGAAATCAGTGCACGTTTCATCGACCTAAGCACATATTCTGCGTAGTTTTGTCGCGCAAAAGTACATTTTATTGCGCATCGAAGGATTATATTACTTCTATAATACCGGCTTGAAATCATGTCAATTTATTGTAAAACTGATATAACTTGTGTCGAAAATTTGAATTTACTTTTTTGAAAAGAACAAATTTTATACTGGTTTAAAAACTATAGTTTTTAATTTAATTTCGATTTGCAATAATAATAAAAATGATTTATATTGTAGAGACAAGATTGTTTTGAAATTTATGACAGTGTCCTGACATTTAATCAAAATCTGCAAAACTTATTAGAAAAAAGTAAAATAAAATTGAGCAAGTTCATCAAATTCAATTAAACTCGTGTTAAGAAACTGTTATTTGAAGTTTGACAGCAGAAGTGTACTGTAATTTAATATCGAAGAGTTATCTAAATTATTAAGTGACAATGATCCGGGAAAGAAAAGATGTTAAACAATTCAACTTATTTTGAAGGTGAAGGAAAAATATGAAATTATTGATTGGTTTGACTTCTATCTACAGTAAAGTTATATTTACATTTACAGTAGTGTAATAATAATGAAAAACGAAGTGACTTTTACTAATGCTTCAGTAATAATTCCATTAAACTTGAATGACAGTTACATTTAGAAATTATCCATCACATTCTTTAAATAGAGTTTTAAAAAAACAGCATTAATAACTTGGATTTTTGTAAACCATAATTGGATTGAAGGAAGCTCTTTTGTTTGTCAAATTTTGTAACATGTATGTTTTTAGTTTTATGCTTTTGGTTACAAATTTATAGATACAAAAAATTACATAATTTGTACAGTTCATTTTTTTCTATTAATGTTAAATCTATAAAATGTAATAAAAACGTGACGAAATGTAAAATAAGAGATATGCAAAATAATATTTAGAATTAAAAACAGAAATGTTCAGATTTAGGTTTTAAGTTTATAATTAGACTTTAGTCATATGCAATAAAGAATGTTTTATTTGAGATTAAAACATTTTTAGGATTTAAAAAGCTTGAGTTTATTTTTCAAAATAAGAAAAAAAAAGGTTAAAAATTAGTGCAAATATTTTCGAACATATAAACGATAAAGAAACACAAAAAGCTAACACCTTGTATTGCTTTTTTTATTCTTATTATAAAATATTAGTCGATAATTTATTGTAGAAAATTGTTTTATTGAAAGTTGTTTTATTATAATAAATCTAAATTGCTGTAGAATAATCAATCAAATATTATTAGCTTTAACTAGTTTTATTTCTAAGTTTTGATAAATTGTTCAATCATGCTCAAGTTGTTTATTGTGAGTTCTGAAAAATAATAATTATCGATGCATTGATTTATCACCATTGCATATCGAGATCCGATTTTCAGTTAACTTTTTGTTATAATAAATAATTTTTCAATTTAATTCTAGTTGATTGTTCATTTTTAAGTTATATCAACTCTATTTTCTAAATTGAAAACTCAACAAGAATTTTTTTATATTTTTATTAGTTTAAATAAATTTTAAGTTTTTTACGCCTCTAACAAAATTTAGGGGGAGGGGTGGGGGCAATGTGTACCTGCCCTTCTTCGTTGTTATGCCACTAACTTTATTATCACTAATTTAAATAAATTGTTTATTTTAATATTTAAATTGAACTCTACATAAATCCTATTTAATACTGTAAAACGCTTGTGCAAATATTTTACTTAGAGTAGTTAGTTACATTAAATTTTCGAATTTAATTAATGCATTAAATAGATTCGAAAATTTAACGTAGCTCTATAAATCCAAGCTTAAATAATTAAGTTTGTGGTGAACAATATTGATATAACAATGTTTTTATTTATTATCTCTTCTAAATATAATGGTTTTAAATAGTTCGAATTAAACAGAGTTTTAAATTTACGTTTAAACTATTATTCTTATTCGAATCACCAATAATTTGAAAACATTTTGAAACAAACATTAATGCCGAACAATAGTTTAAATTGTCATTTTTGTATGCTCAGTAAGAAGAAAAAAAGAGGAAGTAATAAAAACTGACAAATTTACCTCTTCAACTTTGGCGAAAACCCGTAGTAAATTGAGACCGGCGAGTTTCTTGATGTCCTCTTCGGTCCAGGCTGGGTCCTCAAGCAAAGTGGCGAACAATTGCGGATATCTCGAAACATCCTCAAGGCCCGTTGGAGTGCTGAAAAAAGGAGAAATACGGGATCATTATTCGTATACTGACGTGGCAAAGTTTGACGTAGCAAATGTGACTTTGGCGATAGTTACTGATTTATTCCGTCGAAGCCTGCTCCTATGCCAACGTGATCGATGCCCGCTACCTTCCTTATGTGATTGATGTGCGCTGAAACAAAATTACGATGTATACATACGCGAATGGCGTAGCACAGCACGATCGCTCAAACATTTGCATTTTAATCCAATCCAATTTTTCAAGCGACGCCTTCCACGCGCGAGTGAGCGCCATTGCGACATACATTTGCATGCCATTACATTTTAATGTTACTAAATAGATTGTTGAATTGACACAGCAATTGGGCCAACTTGGCTTGTCAAAAACTTAATCAATCCGCGTACCTTTATTTCTTATTTTTGCAACCATAATATAATTTTGCAGAAATTGAAATAAGTATTTTATTTGTGGATAATAGCGAGGGCAAATTGAAATTTAAATTTTGACAGTGATCTAAGGTAGTTTAACAATTTAGTCAAAATATCTTGAATAATGTAGATTGATACTTGTTAAGAATAGTGAGACATACGAAAATTTAGTTGAAAACTAGGACACCGAAGAATTTTATATATGTACTAGAAAATTTAATTGAAAATTTAAAATTTTGTGATCATGAAGTAAATTTTGAAATGTCCTAGATTACTTTTAGTCATTCAAATTAGAATAACTAAGATTATTAAAATTAAAATAAATTAGATTCAAAGGTTATATGCAATTTTAAAATTTGATTGTTTTTTTTTAATTTAAAATAAAATAACTGTCTAATGTAAAATTGGATTGGATTAAAAAAATTTGCATTTAAATAGAAATTTAATATTATATACTCCAATTTGTTTAATTTAGTATGAAAGTATATTATTTCATTTTTATAATTTATAAAATTACTTAAAAAATACGATTACTGGCTTATAATAATTATTTTTAAATTTTATAAGAAAATTCTCAAGAAAATTGATATTTTTTTAGAAAATACAGTAACTATTATTTTTATAATAAGTTTTTTATTTTATCGATATGGAACACGTATATACGTCATCTACTGTCATAAGTAGGGGAGAAGCTTGAGCCTAGAGCCACTTTTTGAAAATGAATTTTTTTATAAACAAAAATAATTGTTTTTACAAAAATCAAAATATTTACCATAAACTTTAAACATTTTTCTATATAAAACTATTTTTATTATGGAAAATCATTAGATTGAATTAATAAAATAATAACTTTAAAAAATGTATATTGGTTCTAGGCACCCGATTTGGGCTTTGCTTAGAGCCACTGTGATTTTCAATAACTAATTATAAACAATAGTTTTATAACGTTAACCAAATAAATTGATGAAATGATTTTTATTAGTAATCGATTAATTTATAATAATTGAAGCACATGTTGTTAAGTTGTAAACAATTAATAAACAGCGCAACAATTTTCTTTCAATCTTAATCTTTATTTCTGTTAAATTAATTAATTAAACTTTTTTTTTGGATAAAAATGTGACAATTTGATATAATTTTTCAATATTTATTAAAATAAAACCGGTATTTGCATTTTTATATAAGTTATTAATATTATTAAACAATTTTATAGTGAGTGGCTCTAGCCACAAGCACATATATTTTGTGTTTATTATTGTTATAACAGTTAATATTTAATAATATTTCTAATCCAACGTACGCAATTATAATAGTTAATTAATGTACTTTCAGTTATACTTCCAATCTACCCATTTTATAGCGTATTTCAAAAATATACTAATTTAAATGAAATAAAAAGTTCATTTTGACTACCAAAATCAGTTTTTTTTTAAATAAAAAAATACAAATAACATTAAAATCAATCAAATTTAGACCAAAATATCGGGAATATGTTTATACACGATAAGTAAAAATATTTTTGTGAAAGTTGTTTTAGTTTTTTTTATAAATTAGATGGTTCTAGGCACAATAATGCTCTAGGGACAAACCTCTCCCCTACTTTTTACGAATAAAATTTTGTGTAAGAAAACATTCTTAAAAATTGTTCACTAAATTCTTACACATATACTTTAAATATATATCTTTCTTCTTGATAGTTTTCTACGTTTTAAATATGTATTTATAACATATATTTTCGTCGATATGAGATTTCTATTTGAAAAAATAAATTTTTATTGATTTAGGAACACTGTATTCCCGATAAAAGAATAACTTCGCTTTTAATGTTCAGCAAAACACTTTTTCTAGGATGGAATCTAAAACAGTATTTTTCTGTGTTTACAGTTATTTAAATGGTTTTTTTAGTTTCTTATTATTATTATATTGCAACTTTGAATACAACTAAATCTACGTGATGAATTGTGTTGTAAAAATGTCTTTTATTCTAAATTTGACATTTAAATTTATTATGAAACTGGTTGACGGAAAAAAATATTTATGCCAAATGTCCCCGTACATTATTTATAAATTGAGTACATAAGTTACGGCCAATCTCCGAAATTGGCCATTGTCAGACATTGGCCGGCTAATTAATTATATGGAACATTGGCCAAGTTCATGTTGGCTAGTGTTGAAGATTTAATAAAAAGAATAAAAAGTGATAGAAACCTATTGAAAGTTATTAAATAATTATTTATAATACAAATGGATATGTGGAGGATATGTTGTCTAGGTGGTTTTTAGAAAATAATACTAAGGAATTGATCACAAGAATAAAAGTTATCTAGTGCATGATCATCTAGTAAAAAACCAGTAACCAGTTATTTGTGAGATCGCAATTTGAAATATCGGAAGAAAAACTTTTAATTTAGAAGACATTGATAAAACCGAACGTAATTTGCGACAAATTGTTAATTGTGTTTCTTAGATGGTTAAGGCATGATAAGATGTGATTGTAAAAAACTTGTCTTGCATCTGCATCGTTGTAAATGCCGAGCCAATAAAGTATTATACAACTCTAGATGCCACGGAACTTCAAACTGCACTAATAAATACATTTTTCTATTTTTACCACCTTTTTTATCATTTTTATTACATCTTCAACATTGGCCAACCTGAACTTGACCAATGTTTCATATAGTTAACATTGGCCTGCCCCCTCTGGCCATTGTCGACAATGATCAATTTCGGAGATTGGCCGTAACATATATATATATGAAAATGTAAAATATTTATTCCTTTTATTGATAAAATATTGATGAAAAATGTAATTAAATTTTAATTGGAAATCTATTTCAATTTTTATTCTCTTATAAAAGTTTTCGCAAAATGAATTTTTGTCCAAATTTTTTGCTATGTTACATTTGTCCGAAATTTAAAAATATTTATTCGTTTATGTTGGTTTTTTTTACTTTTTTTTTTTTTTTTTTATTTCATTCATTCATATATTCATAAAGTTTATGAAAATAAAATTAAACGTTGTTGCACTTGAGATACCTTAGCGTTTATTGAAAAATATAATTAATGCAATTAAAAACTCACCAATCACGTCTTTGATGGTGGCGGTATTGTTGCACGTTATGAAATACGTATAAAATGGAACCATTGCGACTCCGCCGTTTTCCGCCTGCAAGAAGCAAAACAGATCTTATGACTATTCAAAAGTGTCGTCAACATACAAATTCAATTACGTGCATCTTTGATTCCTTAAATCGGATTTTACGGCGCCAAAAGGAACAAGTGCACAAAGAATAAGGAACAAGATGAAAGGACAACAAAAAACTGCTACATTTTCTTCGTCGAGTTTTTTCTTTTAGCACTTCACTTTTAAAATACGACGAACAATTACCTGATTTAATACGTTTTTGGCTCAATATTATTTGTACCTCACACTTTCCAATTTATCAAGGCTTTCTCGTTGCTCCAATTTATCGCTGATAAAAGAAATAGCTCTGACAAATGGAATTATAAACACGTTCTTTTTCTAAAAAAAAAGAAATACAGAAAAAATGTTTTTCTAGTTTTCAATTTAAATAAAGTTAATACTTTTCTTTTAATTTTTTTGGATAAAAAAAGGACAAACATACTTTGTTTCCAATTTGCGATGTAATGTTTTTTAAAACTTTGGGGCAAACTTTTGGCAATTTGATGGTCGAAAAAAAGTTGACTTAACAAAGTTTTTGCTTTTAAATTTGACAAAAGTTATTCTTGGGAGTGCGAAAGAAACGAGATAGGAACGGGTATGCAAGAGTTATGTCAAACACATGAGGACTTTTGCCTTTGGTATGACTTTCGTCATGCTCTCCCTCGTTGTAGTACTTTTTTCCTTTTTTTCTACCACGAAACTTGTTCCAAGGATATATTAAAAAAGTTTCTAACCTCTTAGAGGTATTAGTAACATGCTCTTTCTATTTGCGAATTCCGTGCGCTTTGCCAGCGATCAAAATTGAACGCGTAATCGCCAATAAACGGCAATTTACGCTATTGCGGATTCTTTTACGCATTTAGGGGGAGAAA
Organism: Idris sp. 1 HC-2018; assembly: GCA_022817325.1. Taxonomy (NCBI): domain Eukaryota; kingdom Metazoa; phylum Arthropoda; class Insecta; order Hymenoptera; family Scelionidae; genus Idris; species Idris sp. 1 HC-2018. The sequence goes on along the minus strand of JABFPM010000476.1, from coordinate 10,362 downwards.
TCAATAAACCTGCAGTTAAATGCGCTACAATTGAGACCTCATTTTTATATAGTTTTACAATTAAAATACATAAAATTAATTATTGTCAAAAAATTAATAAGGGTTATTTGAAAAGAAAGTAAATACACAATAAAATTTTGTAACTCTAAAAATGTCGGAATACAAATTTCCAAATATCTTATTTTCCTAAAGGAAAATATAAATTGAAAAATATCCTTCATTAAAAATCATAAAGGCTTTTAGCAAATTTGATCAACATTTTGCTGAGCAATATTCTTGAACCGTGGCAACAATAAACTAATTTATGCAAAATAAGTACAAAATAAAATTGTCTTTTTACCGCTGAGTAAGGTTTGCTTTTTAGTAATGGTGATCAAGTGCGATAATTGATGTGACAGAAAGTTTTAAAGACAATTAAATGAGCAATGTTATGAGAGCTTGTAAACGTGTGATAACTTGATGAGAAACCCGGGTGCATTATCTTAATCAAAACTTAGACGCCAGTATACACACATTTCAGGCGTTGTTGCAACGCAAATGTGTCAGTGTGACAAAGATAATACATTTTCATAATGTATTATTTATCCTGTCACCGCCGTTATGTTTCAATTATTTCAACAAAAAGAAAGTCTCTTTTTTTGCCAAAATGTAATCGTTCTTAATCCTTTCAATACCGAATTCTTTTCTAGGTTGAACAATACATTTTTGTACATGAATTTGAAAATTATTTGTATTAATAACACAAAATAAATAAAAAACGATTTTTCAGTTTTTTGCCTATATTTCATAATATTTTATATTTCAGAGTATACAAATGTTTACAGGTGTTGTATAAAGTTTATTTTCACCTAAATAAGTAGCAAAAATTAAAGCAATAATTATTACTTTGATTTAATAACAACAATTTGAAATTTAAATATGTTGCTTTAAAGCAACACCGGTAACGAAAGGGTTACATATTAATTAAAAAAAAATTGTTTTTTTATTTGAGAAAAATATTGAATTTCAGTATTACAAACTTGTAAGATCGGTCATGGGAAAAAAGTCTACATTTTCAGTGATTTGTATTCAGAACCATTCAAAAGCAACATCAGATTACATTTTTTAAGCAGACTTTCCTAGTCAAGTTTGCTTTAAATTATTCGTCATCTCGAGGATAAAATGTTTAATACGTTATTACGTAATACAGAAATGTTCAACAGTTATAATTAATGTTAAATTTCTAATTAAAAAGAAAAAGTAGAAGTTTGATTGAGTTGCAAGGAAATAATAAAATTACACTTTTTAGAGTCATTTTGAAGTAAAAATTTAGATTTAAATTCAAGTAACAAGCACCCTCTTTTTTTTAATTACTTTTGATGTTTGTACATGAGATTACAACTGAAAAAACTAAATTAAACAAATGACGATTGATTGAACACGAGGCGTGATGTTTATTTTACATCGAAATATATCACACAGAAGTATTTGAAACGTCGTCCAATCTTTCGAAATCATGTTACAAAATTTGTTTCTTTTTTCATTCTCAACGCTTCACTTAATCGATCAAATTGATTTACGTAAGCGAGTTTTCTAGGTGACTGATTTGTTCGAAATGAATGAAATTGTCGAATGCAATTTCATCGAGTCAATCGAAATGTAATGAAAGAAAAAGTTCTTATTTTTTTAAACATGCTTGCGTTTTAATGAAAAACCATGTTATTTTAAACAATATTCTACATTAACATCGTACAATTCTTTAATAAAACTTTATTAAATAGAAGATAAACAATTTACAGTGTAATTTCATTAATGAACAAAAAATTATAGCGTAAACAAAGAACTTTTATTTTTAAAAACGATTAGTTTTTACTTTGAAAACTTTAACTGCTAATTAAACAAAATTATTATCATTCTTTATAATTACAGCATCTGTGATATGTAATAGAAATTTCTTTGCATTATTCGTTATGAACGCGTTAAAGGTTCGCTATCACTTGACTGCAGGTCAATTAGCAAATGGAAGTCTGCATGAAAAAAGCTGTAAGTAAACAAATGGACCTTTTCTTTTAATAGCAAAATATTGATACAATAATTGTAAATGTTAATTTTCTCATTAAGAGAACAATTAATATTAATTTTAATTACTTAGACTCTTTGGCAAATAGGGTTGCCAACTCTTAGCTTCAGTTGACCTGGAGATCATCGAACTTCTTTCTCGCACTTGTACAACTGCCTATTATGAGCTTTTGCTTTAACAAAAGTCTCCGGGTCAAAATGACCAAAGTGGCAACCCTATTGGCAACCACACTTTTTGTAGAATTAAAAGCATATTTGATTACAATGTGCTCTCTCATTATATAAAATTACATATGCACATACGAGAAAAAAATCGCTTTTGAAAGAAACATTTCAGTTAAGTGGAATTTGATTGCATCAACTCACTTATCTGATCAAGTTAATGTCATTTTAAAACGCGTAATCTGATTTAGTCAACTTGTAGATACTACTTGATCGAATTCCGATAAAACTGATGTCAAATATATATATAAAAAAAGCGAAACAAATTGAATCGTTTCTTGTGGAATACATTTTGGTTTGAAAAGCAATTGGTGATGTTTAATTTGGGTAATTGAACTAAATGGGTTACTTTTGAGTTTATTTTGTGGAAAGACATAAAGCTTTGTGGCAAATTAATTTAATTTGAAAGATCGCATTTCATGCGGAATCACGGTTTACAATTTTTATTTTTTTATCTTTGTATAATTAATTTTATTTAATTAATAATTATAATGAGCATAATTTGCAAAAACGAGGTTCATGATTCAGTAAATGTTTAAAACTGTTTTCAATTTCTGTGAACCACACTTTCATGTTATTATCACAATCAGTAATAAAGTCAGTATAAATTATTTTCATTTATTTTATCCTTTGTTTTTAAAATTATAATTACATAGAGAAAAAATATGTAAAAAAGGTTGTTTTTGTACTACTTTTAGAAAGTTTCAAATTTATATTTTATAATCTATTTTAATTATTAGAATAAAGGATTGTAAGTCTGATTAAAGATCTAGTTTTCTCCTGTTCGCTATTCCTTTCAATTTTCAGTCTTTTTTTCATCTCTTCCCCATTTGCTAATTGACCTCCGGTCACGTAATACCAACTTTTATTATGAACGTTCAATCATAATGAGTAATGCTGGGCAATTAGAATTACACATCACAAATACACTTTCGGACGTGATATTTATTTTGTTTTTATTTCATACAAATATTGCTAAAATGCATATACATTGTTTTTATAAAATTAAATAATTTTCAATAAACACAGTTACAAACAAAATTAATTTAAAATAAACTACTTTTAAATAATTTTTATAGTGCTTATTTGCTAATAATAAGTTGATAATTCGTTGCAACAAGATAATCACAAAGAATATTATAATGAAACACGTAAAGCAATCACAAACTTTTCTTTTACGTGTATTTCTATACTGGGCTTTCATAGAAATAACTTTGAGTAATTGGAAATAATTAATTAATTAATATTCATTTTGCTAGCAAATGCTTATTAATTTTTATTTATTAAACGTAATCATTATGTCACATAAACAATTGTATAAATTACGCTATGTTATCAAAAAATTTACATTTTAACTGAAAATTATTAAATATTAACTACAATTGTAGGTAATTCTACTTTTTTGTATTGTGTGCAATATATCCATTAAAATGTTTATGTGGATAAATACAAAAATAACATCTATTTCAAGTAAATTAGTTTTTGAAAAATATTCGCTCATGTAAAGAAAACTCATCGATTAAGTGAATCATTGACGATATGAAAAAAAAAACAACAACAACAAAAATAAAAAACGAATTTTATAACACAATTTCCAGAGATTGAGTGACATTTGGCAGACGACGTGCTTCGGAATAACATAAACATTACGTCAAATTCAGTCAAATACTTTTTGCTCTCCTTTTTTTTGCATGAAAAATGTCTGAAAAAAAAAAATATATATATATATATATAAATCATACTAATAATTCAACATTTTTTTATAGTGCTCGATTATTTATTTTTTACGGCATTCGTAAGTCAAAATAGAATTGCCGGTGGCAAATGTGTGTCTACTTCTTATAAATTCAATACTATTTCAGTACCAGATTTGTCACGTAACAGTTATGATACGTAAATTCTTTTTGGTCTGAGTTCATATTTTTCTTCAAAAACTTACCAGATTTCTGAGCACGTCATCTGGCACGTTTCTGCTGGAATTGCAGAGAGCCCTCGCGGCACTATGTGAAAAGATAACTGGCGCCCTTGTTGTTTTCAGGGCAGCACGCATCGTCCTTGTGGATACGTGGGATAGGTCCACAAGCATCCCTAGTCGATTCAATTCGCGCACGACTGCCTACAAAAAAAATCAAATTTAAAAAACGTTTATTATGTTAAGTACATACAGCTTATTAATTTAACAAAAGTGTTTTGATTTCGTCACAAATTATATACAATTTAATAATTTTAATTATTCATATGTACATATGAAGCAAAATTATGGTAGAGAAACACGTACAAGGGAAAAGGGAGACAAGTGAAAATTTGATATTGATAAATGTTTTTCCAAAGCAGAATGATTAACAACCGCACTCAGAGAACGATTTTGTTTAATCAACCAAATTTTGATTGAAGTGCGCTACACAGAGAGAAATTTACAATTAATTTTAACATAGCATCGTAATAACAAAAAGCGATGTTGTTGCCAATTGAAAGTTATGATTTTGAAATTATTCTTTATTACCATTAGACAGTTTCAAAAAAGTCGCTTTTTTTAAAAAAAATTATGAAGTAAATAAGTCTGTGTATGACGAGTTAATTGCTGACGCAGTTCTTTTAGTGTTTTTTTTTCAAATGCTGTAATACACACTCAAAAAGTGCAAATGATTGAAATTGAAATTGCTTCCGCATATTCGTGATGTTTAACAGAGAAAGAAGAGATGTCGCATGAACCGTTCAAAGGATGCTTTATCAATTTAGGCAATGCATTCAAATGAATGCGACGTTCCTTTCGTCTTTGTACATCTGCCCTCGACATATTTTAATTGCATTGTTACTTTACAGAAACAATGGAAGTTAATTTCTTTGTCTGAGTTCGGATGCTTGACGGTCGATTAAAACGGTTGTTGCTGTGTTTCGATGCGAAATAATCAACGAAAATCAGAATAGGATGACAATCAATGATAAACAAATTGAATGGAAGTACAATTATACATTTTTACGTATTATGGATAAGCACGTTTAAATATGTAATCAGGAATTTAGCATTTTAATTTGTATTTATTTATTATTTATTTTAAAACTTTATTCTTTTGAAAAATGTCATACAAATTGTATAATCAAATAAATTGTAGTTACGATAAAATATAATCTAATGAATAATAGTTAAATTTTTTATAATGAATTTCAAAATATTATTCATAATCTTTTTTTAATAAAAAAAAATCTTAAACAAAAAAATTTAAATCTTTATACTCGACAATTTTTTATAATAAAAATTGCAAGTAAAGATGTTTAATTATTTGCCTTAATCAATTAAAAGTCATTTTATATAAAGTTTCTAATAAAATTGATTAATTCTTATAGAAATAAATTGTAGCTTCAAAAAACTGTAACTTTGTTGTTTTATTAAAATGAACATTGAACAAAATTACAGATAATCGATTTATATTTCAGAAGGTAAAGATGTAAGATTTGATGTATTGCAGTATATATTATTTCATGAACCTGTGTCGTAAAACCAAAATAGAACATGTCCCTGGCCGCAAATTGTATTAAATTATATCTTGTGAGGCAAATACAGTTTGGTGTACATATACCAAAGCGACGCCTCATTTTTTTAATAACATGAAAACGTCGCACAAGACGTCATTTAGCGTCAAGTTAATGTCATCCGGGGATTTTCCGGGATTACATCAAGTAATTTAATAAAATATGTTGTGCTGACACATGATTTGCTTTATTTTTATGGTTTTTAAATTGCTTCTGTCAAAAATAAAATATAATTTAGTTTAGGCAATATGTGCAAGATAATACAAACTGAAAATTGATTATTTCAATAATTTTTTTTCACCCTTCATAAAACTTTAATTCTAAAATATATAATGGGTGTCCAAATTATTAAAGACACTTGATATCACAAAAAAACTTTTAATCAAAGGGTTGTTAATCAACATTAACTTCTAATTAAGGGTATTTGTAGCATTTTTTTCTTGTTTAAGACTCATCTATTTAATTTTATTGAAACTCCAGAAGGTTATTTTGGAAAAAATGACTACATTTCGGTCAAATTTAACTTTTTCTAGAGAATGTTTTCAATTATTTTACATTGATTTCTAGGTTGCATTTCATCATTGACAAATTGTGTAACATGAATGAACCAACTCAACAAAAATTTATCCCATTAATATATTAAAAAATAGTTACATAAAAATAAATGTGAATATACTATCTAAATATTAAGTTATTTGCCCCTTTTTTCTTTTATAACTGCATTTAATCGTCGAGGTATATTTTCAATATAAATTTTCGCTTTTGCAACAATGTTCTACACTTCTTTTCACATTAATATCAGTGTATTTTCGTCGGTAATAATTTCATTCTCATTTCACTTACACAAATTTTCAACATAAATAATTAAAAATTATAAATATTTTACGCACAATATACAGTAAACTCATTGTCAATCTTAGGTGAAAAGTTACTGACTGATAAATTCAATTCTTTACTGTTGACGCCTCATTTTCACAAAACAAACATGCTTACAAGTAATATAAGTAATCTAAAATTTTAATTTTCATCGCTTAAAATGTATTATTATTATTTTTTATTATTTTCACTTTAACTTTATAAAATATTTAAAAATAATAAACTTTATTTATTTTTATTTTTACATAAAAATGTTAAATTATATATATTCTTTTTACTTTTCTTGCATAAAGCTACGAATGAATTGGCCAAGCTAATTAACTGACGATCGTGTGATTTGAATCCATATCAGTAACATTCCCAGTATACATAATTAAGTGTGCGCACACACACAAAATAAATTCATTAAGAGACTAAAACTCGATTACCCCGTGCTAGTTGCTCGAACTTTGCACTGAGTGTGCAAACACTTGGCATCGCATGCAAGACCGCTGTGGTTGGATAAATGTATTGCGTCAAGTTGTTCGACGATTCAATCGAATCGACGACAAGAACGAAAATTGACGTTCATCGAATCACGATTCATGTAGTGTGCTGGGCTAATGAATTTTATTTCAACAACAGTTGAATGCAACTTGCGATAATTACACTTTGAGAAGATGTAATAAACACATTGTATGGACCTTAAAGCAATTTATATATATAAAAAAAAATTAAACAAAACAATAGAAAATAAATATACCGTTATTCAAATAAATATTACAATTTCTAAAATTGTATATAAATGAATTTATATAGAATTTTAAAAATAAATGAAAAAGTTTATATAAAACATGGAATTAAAACTACATTTATTACTTGATTTAAAATTATGAAAGCTATTTATTATTAAACAACGTAAAGCTTATCGTGAAAATTTTTTTAAATTAATTTTCATGTTTCATTTAAACTTTAATAACTTAATTTAACAGTTAAATAAAATGAATTGTTCAATTAGTATTATTGCTATTATTATTTTATATTAATTAATAGTGTAATTCTAATTTAATATTTTTCATTGTTTTATGTTTTAAATTTTTTAAAATTTTCTTATGTTAATTTTAAATATTTATATCACTCAAGATTTTGGTATCAAAATGTAGTTAACAAATAAGAAGTCAATAATTTGTTAGTAATTTTAACAGACTATGTGGTTTTCTTTTCATAGTGTAATGCGCTAAAAAAAGTAAAAGGTTAAACTTTTTTGCTTGTTCTTTCATGAAGAAGTAAAACCTGTTTGTTCTAATTTTCTTTATTCAAAGCGTTTTTTTCTAGTTACTTAAGTGTATAATTAACAACCAGCAAATAAGTTCTGAAAACCGAAAGTACAAGGTCACTGGCCTCAAAATTTAGTCTTACGATAATTAAAATAAAAAAAGACTTACAATTTTCGGTATCAATTGATTAACTTGTAAATTCATACATGCAAAATTAAAAAAAAATATTCACAACTAATTTTTATACAATAATTAAAATCAACGAAATAATGCATTATCAATTTGTTTACTTTATAATATTTTTACTTAATACTTTGTGAAGTAAAGTAATGAATATTCATTTCATTTTTCCTGGATTAACTAGACGGCTTTAATGGTATTCTTTAAATTTATTATTTTATTTTTCATCAGATAGAAGTTGTTGTGTAAAAAAATTTAATTAAAATTATTAATACATTTTGTAATTATGTAATCAACTTTGCTATTAAATTTTTCGTTTATTTATTATAATAAAGCGATTGAATCAACCAATGAAGCTAAGTCTGATATATTGAAAAGTAGAGAAAATTCGAAAAAGGTCAGAGTTTGAATTCGTAAAGTAGTTGAATATTGATCTTAGCATAAGCAGATACTTTTTTGAATGACATTAAAGCAAAGCTTAAGTGTGGTTATTTTGCGTGTAAATAAATATTTAAAAATTAAATTGAATATCTTATTCTAAAATAAAATTATACAATATTTGTTGTATTATATTTTAATTCAATGAAAGTTTAAAAATGATTCTTTATCATGCAAATGTTGTCTAATAATGTTTGCTTCATTACATTAGATTCTTTAGAAATTCTAACTTTTTTCTTTATACTTCAAACATACACAGTACGTAAATGTCCTGAGGCACATGTCTTCTCACTGCATATCAAAGCAGCCCTATGTAAAGACGTGAATAATTCTGTTATATAATACACTAAATTTTCTAAATTTGGTTTCTAAATATATAAAATTAAATTGTATTTTTAATACTAACAAATCAAAAATTTGAAAAAAATTTAAATGTCTGACTAAACGTAAATCTTTACTATTTAAATATTTTCAAGCCTGCGTCGAACTTCTCTGAAGTTGCGCAAATAAATTAAGCAAAGGCATGTTCACCATAATTAAAACAACGATAAATAAATTCGGTATACTTTGGCAAACTAAACAAGTGGCATAAATTCAGTGGTCCGGGAGAAATGAGCCAATGAGCAACTGATAAATAATTATCTCGAGCGCATGAAAAAGTTTGCCTATTTGTAGCTCGTCCAAAGTTACAAGTTCTCTGTGATGAGATAAATGTGCGATAAATGAACGACCGACGCTCGTACGGATGTTATCTCGTGTGCTACAATTTTATTAAAAGTAACACCGAGGCAGACAAAAGTGCCATTAAAGCAACTCAAATCAACGACACTTTAGCGTTACGGCACTTTAACGTTTCTAATACGTATTTTCAACGACATTCTTTACCGCTTGCATGCTTGTAATTCATGAAATTTTGTGTTTCATGACAATTATGAGAACGAAATTGTGAAAATTGTTTGACATTTACCTGGCTCAAACGGCTTTTGTTTTGCTGTTTGGCCAGTAATCACGTTATCAGGTGTTATGCTTGTTTGCTTTATTCGCAAAAAAAGAACGAGGCATTTTTTAACATTCAAACTTGATGCTGATATAAAAGATTTACTTATGAAAACATCGTTATGAAGTACATTTGCTTGTACTACTATATATGAATATACATTTTTTTTTAAATTTGATACAACTTTTAAACTCATTAGTTTTAGATTTTCTGGTTAATGCAATTATATTTCGTTATTATTTTTCTTCTTTATACATATTTTTCCATATACAATTAACTGATGCACATAAACTTGTAATTATCTTCGTTGTATAATATCTAATGCAATTATGTAACAATGGTCGCTCATAACCCTAGCTGTTAATGCGACATTAAATAAATAAATAAATATAAAAAAATATTTCGCATTAAAATCAAAAGTAATTATATTATTTATATATAAAAAACAGGTAAATGCAAAATAATCATGTTTAATGAACATGTGTAATAGAACATAAATAGTTATTAATTAAATATTGTTAAACTATGTTTTATAACAAGATATTGTCGGTTCAACGAGATATTCACTTATTGGAAGTAGTTAATTATAATGTGCAGTATTTTATAGATGTTTAAATTTAATTGTGCGCTTTTGATTTTTGACACAATAGCACGTTTTACTTAATGTACATCGAGCATAATTCAAAATATAACACATGGATCAATAAGTCCCGAGACTAACAATGAAAACAACATTTTTTTTGCAAAATTTTTTTTTATTCATCAACATAATCACCTTTTAGGGTGATACAATCGTTCCAACGC
>JABFPM010000475.1:0-28426 GCA_022817325.1 Idris sp. 1 HC-2018 | reverse complement strand
CCCTTGTAACCCCACACCCTGTGGACCCAATAGCCAATGTCGTGTTGTGAATCAACAAGCCGTTTGCTCTTGTCTACCCAATTACCTAGGAAGCCCACCAGACTGCCGGCCCGAATGCACAGTGAGTTCAGAGTGTTCACTGTCCCGTGCCTGTGTTAATCAAAAATGTGTAGACCCGTGTCCTGGACTCTGCGGAAACAATGCAGATTGCAAAGTGACAAACCACAGTCCCATTTGTGCATGTAAAATTCAGTTTACTGGAGATCCGTTCACCATATGTTTCCCAGTTACAAGTAAGCTATCTGACCAAACAATATTACAACATTTATCAACTCAACTTATAATTTTATATATATTGCTTAATACCAAAATTTGCAATTGTAATTCCAAAATTTTAGCTGCCAAAACCGACCCGACCATTGTGCAAAACCCCTGTATGCCATCCCCATGTGGACCATTTGCCGAATGTCGAGATATCGGAGGTCTGTCGTCGTGCTCTTGTTTCCCAAATTATGTCGGAATGCCCCCGAACTGTAGACCAGAATGTTCGATCAATTCCGAGTGTCCTGCCCAACAAGCTTGCATAAACGAACGATGTCGAGACCCATGTGCAGGATCATGTGGTGTCTCTGCCATTTGCAATGTTTATAACCATGTTCCAGTGTGTACTTGTCCAAATGATTTTACCGGTGACCCATTTACAAGTTGTCAGCTTCTACCACCTCCAACACGTAAGAATTAAGAAATATAAAACTGCTTACATTTGTTGAATAGCAAATAGAAATTAATTCCAAAAAATCATTGCAGAAGCACCAATTCAAACGAACCCTTGCAATCCCTCACCATGTGGACCCAATGCTAGATGCAGTAGTGGAATTTGTAGTTGTTTGCCTGATTATCAAGGAAACCCTTATATAGGTTGCAGACCAGAATGTGTTTTAAATAACGATTGTCCGCAAGACCGAGCTTGCATTCGAAACAGGTGCACAGACCCATGTCCTGGAACTTGTGGTCAAAATGCTATTTGCAATGTCTTCAATCATGTTCCAATGTGTAGCTGTCCTACAGGAATGACTGGCAATGCTTTTGTCATTTGTTCTGTTTCGAGAGGTCAGCTTTTAATTTAAACACAAGTCTATTATAACGAAAAAAATGTTATTTAGAAAAAAAACGTAAAATGGTTTTTTTCAGACCTGGAAGTAATTAATCCTTGCAATCCCTCGCCTTGTGGACCCAACAGTCAATGTCGAACAATCAATGAGCAGGCCATATGCTCTTGTGTCCAAGGATTTTTAGGCAGTCCACCTACTTGTAGACCTGAATGCGTTTTGAGTTCAGACTGTCTCCGTAACCTTGCGTGTAGTAATCAAAGATGCATTGACCCTTGCCCTGGCTCTTGTGGCATTAGAACTCAGTGTCAAGTTGTCAATCATAATCCTATTTGCAGCTGTTTGCCAAATTTGACGGGAGATCCTTTTGTTCAATGTGACCCAATACGTAAGAATAACATGACATGATATAAATTTGTTTAACTTGAAGACATAATGTTTTAAAATATCAAAATTTTGGAATAAAACCTTTACAACAATCTAATGAAAATGGATACTATAAGTAAAACAAATTTCAGAGGAACCTCCAACTGTAACTGACCCTTGCCAACCGTCGCCATGTGGTCCAAATTCGCAGTGTCGAGTTGTGAATGATTTACCATCCTGTTCGTGTTCTCCCGAGTTCATAGGCGTACCTCCCAATTGTCGACCCGAGTGTGTGAGCAACAGCGAATGTTCCAACCAGATGGCCTGCGTTAACAGAAAGTGTCAAGATCCATGTACTGGATCTTGCGGTGTTAATGCTGAGTGTCGAGTGGTCAGCCACACTCCAGTATGTGTTTGTCCGGTGGATTTTACTGGAGATCCTTTCACACAGTGCTCATTCCAACGTTGTAAGGCTTTTCCTTAACATTAACTAAACATAGTAAGATAATCGAAACTGTTTTTCTATAAAAGTGTCTTCAACTTTCTTTAGCTATCCCAATTGAAAGAACAACTCCATGCAACCCTTCGCCATGTGGTCCTAATGCAATTTGCGTAGAACAAAATAATGCAGGATCATGTAAATGTTTACCAGAGTACATTGGCAATCCCTACGAAGGATGTCGTCCAGAGTGTGTACTTAATTCGGATTGTCCTACTAACCTTTCTTGTATTAGATCAAAATGCCAAGACCCATGTCCTAGTACTTGTGGCCAAAATGCTGAGTGTCAAGTGATAAATCACATTCCATCCTGTAGTTGCATTGCTGGATTCTCTGGCGATCCATTTCGATATTGCATTCCAATAAGAGAACCCGGTAATTATTATAAACGAGTTACGTTCCAAGTTTGAATTTATTGGCAGTAAATCTAAATAACTTAATTCAGTTGCAGCAGATCTCATAGAACCCTGTAGGCCATCACCTTGTGGTCCCAATAGCTTATGTAGGGTGACTAATAACGTAGCAGTTTGTTCTTGTATGCCGGAGTTCATAGGAAGTCCGCCTGTATGTCGACCAGAGTGTGTCGTTAATTCCGAATGTCCTACCAACAGGGCGTGTATCAATCAAAAATGTTCGGACCCATGTCCTGGACTTTGTGGACTCAACACAGATTGTAGAATTTTGAACCACAGTCCCATATGTGCCTGTAGAGCAGGATTTACTGGTGACCCATTCACTCAGTGTTTCCGTGCTCCTCGTAAGCTACTACTTTATTCTTATTATTTTTTTTTAAAAAAATTAAATTTTATATTTTTCTTTTTATTTACACAAAATATTAATCATTTTAGAACAAGTAACGGATGTAGCGATTCAAAACCCATGTTTCCCTTCACCTTGTGGACCTAATGCGGAATGTCGTGAGGTCAATGGTTTGGCCTCTTGCTCTTGTTTATCAACATATATTGGCATGCCTCCAAATTGCAGACCAGAATGCACTATAAATTCCGATTGTCTGAGCAGCCAAGCTTGTATTAGAGAACGTTGCGCTGATCCTTGTGTCGGATCTTGTGGATTTTCCGCGCAGTGTCAAGTTATTAATCATATACCAGTTTGCACCTGTCCAACAGGATTAACTGGGGATCCTTTTATTAATTGTGTACCTTTGCCAATTGAACGTAAGGATTTTGAAAAATGAAAAAATATAACCAAAATTATCAATTTTTTAATAAATCATTAATATTTTAGCCATTATAACACCAAGAGGACCTTGCAATCCAAACCCATGTGGTCCAAATGCTGAATGTAATAATGATGAATGCACTTGCATACAATCGTATCAGGGAGATCCATATATAGGGTGTAGACCAGAATGCGTTTTAAACACAGATTGCCCACAAGATAGAGTTTGTTTACAAAACAGGTGCACAGACCCATGTCCTGGAACTTGTGGTCAAGGAGCTATTTGTAGGGTTTTGAATTACATCCCCATGTGCAGTTGTCCATTTGGGATGACAGGGAATGCGTTTATATCTTGCAGAACTATTGAAGGTACAACTAGTGAGACTTAGATAAAATTAATTACAAAAAATGTGTATTAAATAATTATATCGATCAATCTTTTGAATAGCTCCCGTGGTTCAAGATCCATGTAACCCAACGCCCTGTGGACCCAATAGTCAATGTAAAGCAATCAATGGACAAGCAGTTTGTTCTTGTGTTTCTGGCTTTTTAGGAAGTCCTCCATCATGTCGTCCAGAATGTATAATAAGTACTGATTGTAACAGAAACCAGGCTTGTAGTAACCAAAAATGTATTGATCCGTGTCCTGGTACATGTGGAATAAGGGCCACTTGCCAAGTAGTAAATCATAATCCTATATGCAGTTGTCCTACCGGATTTACAGGGGATCCTTTTTCGCAATGTTTAATAATGCGTAAGAAAATTTTATTTTTTTGAAATATTTTGATTTAAAAGATAACTATGTTTTTTAAATTGAATAAATAAATTGTAGCTCCAGAACCACCTACTTCGATAGACCCATGCCAACCATCACCATGTGGTCCCAATGCCCAATGTTTAGTTATCAACAACTTACCATCATGTAGCTGTTTACCTAATTTCATAAGCAGTCCACCATCCTGCAGACCCGAATGTGTAGTTAATAACGAGTGTCTAAACAATCTCGCTTGCATCAACCAAAGATGCCAAGATCCTTGTCCCGGTTCTTGCGGTGAAAATGCAGAATGTCGAGTAGTGAGTCATACCCCGATATGCATTTGCATGAATGGTTTTACCGGAGATCCATTTATTCGATGCAATCAGCAACAGCAACAAGGTAATTAAAGATAAATATAAATTGAAATAAGACAACCAATTGCACACAAATTAAAATTACTCAATTTTTCGAACTTGAAACACAAATTTATGAATATCTAGTCACCTTAATCATAAAAAATATTAAAAAAAAAATCCTTGAAATAACGAAAAAATAATGTCTTTAGTTGAAGCTACTTCACCCTGTTCACCCTCGCCATGTGGTCCAAATGCTATGTGCAAACATCAGGGAAATGTTGGATCGTGTTCTTGTGTGTCAGATTACATTGGAAACCCATACGAAGGCTGTCGTCCGGAATGTACGATAAACACAGATTGTGCTCCAAATTTAGCATGTATAAGATCAAAGTGCCAAGATTCTTGTCCTGGAACTTGTGGTCCCAATGCAAACTGCCAAGTCATAAATCACTTGCCAACTTGTAGTTGCTTTGCAGACTACACTGGAGATCCTTTCCGTTTTTGCCAATTAGCTAGAACTGGTTAGTCTTAAAATATGAGTTATTTGAAATTATCATATTTTTGAATTTAAAACAAAATTTTGAATCTTATGAATTTTATAGTGCAAATGCCCACAAATCCCTGTAGTCCCTCACCATGTGGTCCAAATAGCCAATGCAGGGTAGTTAATGAACAAGCAGTGTGTTCATGTGCTCCAGAATTTATTGGAAACCCTCCTCAATGTCGGCCAGAATGTGTTGTCAGTTCTGAATGTACAACAGACAGAGCTTGTGTCAGTCGAAGGTGCATAAACCCTTGTCCAGGACCTTGCGGATTAAACACTGATTGCAATGTCATCAATCACAGTCCAATTTGTGCTTGCAAACAGTCATTTACTGGAGACCCTTTTACACGATGTTTCCCAGCAATCCGTAAGATATCACATTATCAAAAAAGATATTCTTTTATGGCGGAAAGAATCATAACTTTCTTATTATTTTTTTAGAACCTACTCTCCCATCTCGAATGACATCGAATCCTTGTGTTCCATCACCATGTGGATTGAATTCAGAGTGTCGTAACATAGGAGATATTCCATCCTGCTCTTGTCTACCTAACTTTATAGGTGCTCCTCCAAATTGCCGTCCAGAGTGTACCATACATTCAGATTGTCCTCTAAACCAAGCTTGTACAAGAAACAGGTGCACAGATCCATGTCCCGGATCTTGTGGCATTTCTGCCCGATGTTATGTCAATAATCATATTCCAAGTTGTATGTGTCTTGAAGGATTCACTGGAGATCCATTCACCAATTGTGTCATTATTCCCCCACAACGTAAGAAATATTCAGTTTTTCATTATAACTATTATCTTGTTAATTTTCAACCAATTACCTAAATTGTTTTTTTAATCCAGAACCAGTAGTTCAAGATGCTTGCAACCCTTCTCCATGTGGACCTAATGCCCGATGTAGTAGTGGAATCTGTACTTGCATTCAAGATTATCAAGGAGACCCATATCTCGAATGCAGACCAGAATGTGTTGAAAACACTGACTGTTCCAATAACAGGGCGTGTTTCCGTAACAAATGTATTGACCCTTGTGTCGGCACATGCGGACAGAGCGCAGTCTGCAATATTTATAATCACATTCCAATGTGCAGTTGTCCTCCTGGATTTACTGGTAACGCTTTTGTGCGCTGCACAGAATTTACAGGTACCTCCAAAAATTGTGTGAATAAAACTAAAAAAGTGTATAAAATAATTAAAACAAAGTAACACATTCTTAAATTGTCACAGAGCCAATTGTGAGAAACCCATGTAACCCATCGCCATGTGGTCCGAATAGTCAGTGTCGAACGATAAATGGACAAGCGATTTGCACTTGTGTGCTCGGATTTTTAGGTAGTCCTCCATCCTGCAGACCAGAATGTGTCATTTCCTCCGACTGTCCAAGAAACCAAATCTGCAACAACCAAAAATGCGTAGATCCCTGCATAGGCACTTGTGGATTACGCGCGGAATGCCAAGTGATCAACCATAACCCAATATGTAGTTGTCCTTCAAGATTCACCGGTGATCCATTTATAAGATGTGATCCTATACGTAAGAAATCGTTTTCAACATCTAAAGATTTATTATTGCTTTCCTGACATTTTTATAATCAAAATGTATTATATTATTAGCGGACACTCCCCCGGTCATTGTGAATCCCTGTCAACCGTCTCCCTGCGGATCAAATGCACAATGTAGAATAGTAAATGACTCGCCTTCATGTTCCTGTTTACCAGAATTTCTCGGAGCACCGCCAAATTGCCGACCAGAGTGCATCAGCAATAGTGAATGTTCTAGTCAATTATCGTGTATAAATAATAAATGTCGAGACCCTTGCATTGGGTCTTGTGGCATGAATTCAGAATGTCGAGTTGTCAGTCATACGCCAGTGTGCATTTGTCCGAATGATTTTACTGGAGATCCTTATACTCAGTGCATTTTGAGACAAAGTAAGCAAAAAATTAGTTCAAAAATTTATTTAAATTCATTACAAAATTAAAAACATTTTAAAATTAATTTTGTTTGAATTCAGCTACTCCAGTGGAAACTTTAACCCCATGTTCACCTTCACCGTGCGGTTCAAACGCTATGTGCACGGAACAAAATGGCGCCGGGTCATGTAAATGTATACTTGATTATACTGGAAACCCTTACGAAGGATGTCGACCAGAATGTGTTGTGAATTCCGATTGTTCGTTAAATTTAGCTTGTATTCGATCCAAGTGCCTCGATCCTTGTCCAGGAATTTGTGGACAAAATGCCGAGTGTCGAGCTATCAATCACTTGCCAACTTGTTCTTGTGTTTCTGGATTTAGCGGAGATCCTTTTATCTTTTGCAACCAAATCAGAACTGGTAAAAATGTTTTTTTATTTTTTTACATTTTATTATCGTAAAATAATCAATTTAAATTTTTTTTTATTAAAATTTATTTTTTATACAGCTATACCTCCTAGTGATATATGTAATCCAACACCCTGCGGTCCAAATAGTCAGTGCAGAGTTATCTCTGAACAAGCTGTGTGTTCATGCCTTCCAAAATTTACTGGAAGCCCACCATCTTGTAGACCAGAATGTGTAGTCAATTCCGAATGTTCAACAAATATGGCTTGTGTTAACCAAAAATGCACGGACCCTTGCCCAACTCCTTGCGGCCAAAATTCAAACTGTTTAGTCATAAACCATAGTCCAATTTGTTCTTGTCGTAATGGATTTACTGGAGACCCATTTACTAGATGTTTCCCTGTGATGAGTAAGTGCAATGCTCAAATCAAAAAATTCGTTTTGATCTAAAGTACCAATTTTGATTCATTTTGTTTTCAACAGCATCTACAGAAACATCAGTAGTCAGAAGTAATCCCTGTGTACCATCACCTTGTGGTTCATTCTCAGAATGCCGCGAGATAAATGGTATTGCCTCATGTTCCTGTAATCCAACTTATATTGGAAGTCCGCCAAATTGTAGACCAGAATGTTTAGTTAACTCAGATTGCCCGAGAAATTTGGCATGTATTCGAGAGAGATGCCAGGATCCTTGCCCAGGATCATGTGGTCTTTTGGCTCAGTGTACTGTTATCAATAATTTACCGATTTGTACATGTCCTGCCGATTTCACAGGAGACCCATTTAGAAATTGCGTGCCTAATCCTCCAACCCGTAAGTTTTTATCAAAAGCCAATTTATAAAATACAAATCTTAAACTAACATCTAATCATAAAAATTTATCAGCTGTAGTGCAAGATCCTTGTAATCCAACACCCTGTGGTACAAACGCAATCTGTCAAAATGGAATATGCAATTGTCAGCCAGAATATCAAGGTGACCCATACACGGGCTGTCGTCCAGAATGTACATTAAACACAGACTGTCCAACAAATCGTGCATGTGTACGAAATAAGTGCACTGATCCATGCCCTGGAACTTGTGGTCAAAACGCATTTTGTGATGTTTTTAATCATATTCCAAGCTGCAGTTGTCCTCCAGGACAAACAGGAAATGCTTTCGTTATGTGCTCTCCTGCCACAGGTACTTAATTCAATCAGAATATTTGACTAATATATGACCGGTTCTAAAGTTTTAATTACAATAATATTAAAAAAAAACTGCATTTACAGTTCCCGTGCAAGTGCAACCATGTAACCCATCACCTTGCGGACCTAATAGTGAGTGTCGAGAAATAAACAATGTTGCAGTTTGCACTTGTTTGCCTAACTTTATCGGTTCACCTCCGACATGTAGAGCAGAATGTATTGTGAGCACTGATTGTGTCCCTGCAGAAGCTTGCATCAATCAAAAGTGCAGTAACCCTTGTTTGGGAACATGTGGCATTGGAGCCAGTTGTCAAGTTGTAAATCATAGTCCTATTTGTAGCTGTCCTGAAGGAATGACCGGAAGTCCCTTTATAAAATGTTTACCCATGCGTAAGTTTGACATTAAATGGAAAATAAAAAAGAAAGAACGAAAATAAGAGATGTAACAATTTCCGTTTAATTTTGTAGCAAAAATTACGGTACCAATTGATTCTTGCCAACCTTCACCATGTGGACTAAATTCGCAATGCCAAGTTGTAAACAACATGCCCATTTGTTCGTGTCTTCCAGAATTTATAGGTTCTCCTCCTAACTGTCGTCCTGAATGCATAAACAATGACGAATGTGCAAATAGTTTAGCGTGTATAAACCAAAAATGCGTAGACCCATGTCCTGGCTCTTGTGGAATTAATGCTGAATGTCGTGTTGTAATACACACACCCAGCTGCTTTTGTTCTTCAGGATTTACTGGAGACCCATTTACCAACTGCATCACTACACAAAGTAAGAAAATAAAAAACGGCCACTTTGTGAAAACTTTCATGAATCTCCAACTAATGTCCTAATTTTATTTTAGTCGCTGTATACAATTCTCAGCCTTGTGTACCATCACCATGTGGTGCGAATGCTATTTGTAGGGAAAGAAATGGAGCTGGTTCTTGCTCTTGTTTGCCAGATTATGTAGGAAATCCTTACGAAGGCTGCAGACCTGAATGCTCATTGAATTCTGACTGCACCGCTAATTTAGCTTGTATTCGCTTAAAATGTCAAGATCCATGCTTGGGAACATGCGGTCAGAATGCTCTTTGTACTGCAGTGAATCATCTACCCTCTTGTTCCTGTATATCTGGTTTCACTGGAGACCCCTTCCGGTTTTGTATTGAAGTCCGTTCTCCAGGTACATCAAAAAGTAATTTAAAAATGATTGTTATTTATCAGTTCCAGAGAATTCTTATGATTTTTATTTGTTTAAACGCAGTTGTAACCCAACGAACACGACCATGCAATCCGTCACCATGTGGACCAAATAGTATGTGCCGGGAAAATAATGGTCAGGCTGTTTGCAGTTGTTTGTCAAACTTTAGAGGAACGCCCCCTGACTGTAGACCAGAATGTACCATCAGTTCTGAATGTCCTTTGAATTTGACTTGCATTAATCAAAACTGTGTAGATCCCTGTCCAGATCCATGTGGACGTAATGCTAATTGCCGAGTTGTCAACCACAGTCCAATTTGTACTTGTCAAGCTGATTTTACTGGGGATCCTTTTTCGAGCTGCTTCCCTATGCCACGTTAGTCTTTTAAGATTTTACTTATTAAAGGGAAGTCTGGTCTATATAGAGGTCTTAAAAAAGCCAAAATTGATGATTTTTTTTTTCGTTTTTATGTAAACGTTTGTTTGGTTCTAAAGTATACTCTCACAGAAAATGCAACAAAATCGATATTTTGAAAATTCCAGACTAGACTTCTCCCTTAATTTAAAAAAATATCAAAAAATAATTTAATCATTCTTTTAGAACAACCCCAACCGGTAGAACAACAAAACCCTTGTTTTCCCTCTCCTTGTGGACCTTTTTCTCAGTGTCGAAACATCGGAGGAATATCAGCTTGTTCTTGTAGTGAAAATTATATTGGTTCTCCACCTAACTGTAGACCGGAGTGCAGTATAAACTCTGATTGTCTCAGTAGTTTGACCTGCATAAAAAACCGATGTTTCGATCCATGTCCCGGTTCATGTGGAGTTGGAACTAGGTGTTTGGTAACCGATCATATACCGATTTGTTCCTGCCGCGAAGGAATGACCGGAAATCCATTCAGTTCTTGTACACCCATACCTTTAAGTAAGAAAGAATTTAAATTGCTGTTTACAAGAATTTTTAAAGAATAATCTTAAAGAACGAGTTTTAATTTTAGCCCAAGAACCTGTAATAACTGATCTATGCAATCCATCTCCCTGCGGTCCAAATGCAGAATGCAATAATGGCATCTGTTCATGTATAACAGAATTTAGAGGTGATCCCTACAGTGGATGTCGTCCAGAATGTGTAATTAACGATGACTGTCCGAGGAATCAAGCGTGTATACGAAACAAATGTATGGATCCATGTGTAGGAATTTGTGGAATGAACGCTGATTGTACAACAACAAATCATATACCAATTTGTAGCTGTCGTTCAGGAATGACAGGAAATCCCTTCACTTTATGTTCTACTATACCAGGTTTTTATTATACACTTTGCTAATGTAAATGTCATTAAAGAAACCTTTCCCAACCCTTAGATTTTTTATGCTTAAACGTTTTATTTTGAGTTAAAATTAAAAAAAATTAATGTTAACATAAAACTGACTTGATTTTACAGGCTTGATTACACACCGCACAAAAATTAGCGCCATACATATTTCGAAAAATTTGCCAATTTTCAAATTACTGTAACTTTGTTATTTTCCTTTGAAAATTCATTTGTAAAAACAGCGTACCACGGTGAAATTTAACAACTAGTTGCGAGGAGTAACCTGTAGGAAAGCAACTTGGGACAGTTTCTTCTGTATGACTATTTTTCTTTAAAGACCATATCTTTCATAATTTTTTTTGGATTTACCATTTTTTACGTGAAAATTGTTCAGAATAAAACGTATTTTTGTTTTCTGTTATTAAATTTAATCGAATTAAAACATGATTTAAAGTTGAAGAATAAATGTTTTATTTAAATGAATAATTATTGGAAAATAAAAAAATAAAACATGTTGAAAATCGGCAAATCTTTCATAATTTTTAAGGGGGCGTTAATTTTCTGAGGAGTGTTTTGTGCCAAGTCAGTTTTATTTCAACGTTAATATTCTTTAAGTTTAGGTTAAAGTAAATCTAATTTTGTTTATAAATAAAAAAATTGCACTAAAAAAAACAAGTCACAAAATAGTGTTTAAATGTGTTATTAGATTCAACACCTATAAACCCCTGCTCACCATCTCCATGTGGACCTAACAGTCGATGTCAAGAATTCAACAGCGTTGCTGTTTGCACTTGTATCGAAGGTTTTATAGGCAACCCACCATCATGCAGACCAGAATGTATTGTCAGTTCGGACTGTTTGCAAATCCAGTCATGCATTAATCAGAAGTGTCAAAACCCTTGTTTCGGAACATGTGGACTTAATAGTGAATGTGTAGTTGTGAACCATAATCCTATTTGCAGTTGCCGTTCAGGATTTACTGGTGATCCCTTCGTTGCATGTTCCATTATACGTAAGAATTTATTTGATGTCATATTTTGAATTTTATCGATTAAATTTATAAATCAAACTATATGATACGATATTTCTACAGCTGAAACACCTCCTGTCTCAACCAATCCATGCAACCCCTCGCCATGCGGGTTGAATGCTATTTGTCAAATAAGTAATCAGCAACCGATTTGCACTTGTAATTCCGGATTTCTTGGTTCACCTCCAAACTGCAAACCAGAATGTATCAGTAGTAATGAATGTGTCAACTCCCTTTCATGTATTAACCAAAGATGCCAAGATCCATGTCCTGGTTCATGTGGAATGAACACTGAGTGCAGTGTCTTTAGCCACACTCCTATGTGTAGCTGTTCTCCTAGTTTTACTGGTGATCCATTTACTGGATGTACAGTTATTCAACGTGAGTTACACTTATTGACAATCTTAATTGTGAAATTATTATTGAGGTTCAAATGCACAGTAGGGAAATTCAAAAATAGAGGCCATTATTTTTTTGTATATTTTAGATATAAAAAAACAAGAAAAAAATATTCTTAAAGATGTGCCTTCAGCCAGAAATTTGTCCATTTTCTTTTACAGATAAAATCAAATGTAGAAATGCTCATATCGTAATACGATGTCGTAATACCATAATTAATACGATAACATATACGATATGAACATTTTTTGTTTAATATCTTTTCTAAACTTTTTGAAAGTCCGACGTTTTTAAATATTTAAAATTTCTCATTTTTTACAATTTATTTAAAACTTTTTAAATTTTTCAAAAATTTGCTACTTTTCTAAATTTTGAATATTTCATTTCTTTTGACAAGCTTATAAAATGTTTGAAAATATCAATAATAAAATTGTCTAACGTAACTTGCCAAAAAGTACAGATTTTTGGCCAACTTTTGAAGGAATTGGGTCTTATTTAACTGAATTTTAACAAAGTTATGACGAAGCCAAGTTGTTCCTAAATAATTCGATTTTTAATTATTTTTTCAAATCTCATGGTTTAGTAGTACAGTATACCCATTTTTTCATTCCAATGCTTTTCAATGTAAATAGAAGTATAGTAGAAAACAACTTGACATTTTTTTAAGACCCAGACCCAGTTAAGGAAAAACTTCGCTTGGTCATAACTTTATAAAAATTTAAATAAATTAGATCCAATTTTTACAAATGTTGACAAAAATCTGAACTTTCTGGCACGTTAGATTATACAATTATATCACTGATATTTTTAAACGTTTTATATGTCATTTCTAATAAATATTTTGACAGGGCAGAAGCACCCTTAAGTTTCAGTCATACAAAATTTTGTTTCGCTCAAAAACTTTTTTTTCTCTCGAATTGAATGAATCTCGGATAATTCATTGAAAATTTGAAAATATCCTATTTGTGAATTACCCTAATGCACAGGTTTCTAATATAATATAGTTGATAAATTAAACAATGAATTTTTAGCTCAATCAAATGACAGACCTTGTGAGCCCACACCATGCGGAGCTAACGCATTATGCAGAGAACTTAATGGAGCAGGTTCTTGCTCTTGTCTTTCTGATTATATTGGAAACCCTTATGAAGGTTGTCGACCTGAATGTGTTGTTAACACCGACTGTACCGCAAATTTTGCTTGCATTCGTTCCAAATGTCAAAATCCGTGTCCAGGTGCCTGTGCTCAAAATGCCATGTGTCAAGTCGTCAATCATATTCCCACATGCTCTTGTAATCCAGGATTTACTGGAGATC
This sequence comes from Idris sp. 1 HC-2018, assembly GCA_022817325.1. Classification (NCBI taxonomy): domain Eukaryota; kingdom Metazoa; phylum Arthropoda; class Insecta; order Hymenoptera; family Scelionidae; genus Idris; species Idris sp. 1 HC-2018. The sequence continues at coordinate 14,845 of JABFPM010000475.1, read as the reverse complement.
CTTTCAGATTTTGCAATATAATAACGCAAACTCGTAAGTTAACTTTACAATTTAATATACAACCCCTTAATTATTATTCAAAAGTTTTATATTTTATAAAATAACATGTTATTATTTCTTAGAAACAGCTCTAGCTATAAACCCCTGTCAACCTACACCCTGCGGACCAAACAGTGAATGTCGCGTCAATAACGAGCAGGCAGTTTGCTCCTGTCTTTTAAATTATATTGGCAGTCCACCGGGATGTCGTCCAGAATGCATAGTCAGTACCGAGTGTCTGCAAAATCTGGCTTGCATAAATCAACAATGTAGCAACCCCTGTACCAACTCTTGTGGCGACAACACTGATTGTAGAGTTGTAAATCATAGCCCCATTTGTTCCTGCAGAAACGGTTTCACTGGAGATCCTTTCACCCGATGCTTACTTTTGAGAGGTCAGAAGTCGAGCAAATTTAAGACTAACTTATTTTTCATAAATATGTCTAACTAAAATGTATTTTATTGTAGAATCACTTCCTAGTCAGACACAATCTGTTAGACCTCTAGACCCCTGTTCACCATCACCTTGCGGACCCAATTCTCTTTGCCAGCAAATTAATGGAATTTCAGCCTGCAGTTGTTTACCTGATTTCATTGGAAGTCCACCTAACTGTAGACCAGAGTGTACCGTAAATTCAGAATGTGTTACCAATCAAGCTTGTATTAAAGGAAGATGTACTGATCCTTGTCCTGGATCTTGTGGTTTTAATGCACAGTGTGCTGTAAACAATCATATTCCTATTTGTACTTGTCTAGAAGGGTTTACTGGGGACCCATTTAGTCAGTGTAATTGGCAACCAATACAACGTAAGTTATTATGCATAATGTGTGCGTGTTTTTTTTAAATTAGTATTTATTTACTCTGATTAAACTGAACCAAAATATGAAAAATATTTTTCATAGCTGAACCAGTGCAATCTGATCCCTGCAACCCGTCTCCCTGCGGTGCAAATACTCGTTGTGATAATGGTATTTGCACGTGTTTGCCTGATTATTTTGGAAATGCCCAAGTGGGATGTCGACCTGAATGCGTACTAAATACAGACTGTAACCGTGATCGAGCATGCGTGCGCAATAAGTGTACGGATCCTTGTTCTGGGACTTGTGCGATTAATGCACTTTGCAATGTTATCAATCATATACCCATGTGCACTTGTCCCGAAGGTTTTGAGGGAAATGCCTTTGTACAGTGCAATGCGATACAAGGTATAAAATCGATTTTATTAAAAGAAATTTTTTTATAAAATTATTATAATAATGAAAGCAACATTTTTATGACTAATAAAACAGTTCCAGTTACTTTGAAACCATGCACTCCATCGCCCTGTGGCCCGAACAGTCAATGCCGAGAAAACAATGGCCAAGCGATCTGTTCTTGTGTTTCTGGATTCATTGGGAACCCCCCAACTTGTCGACCTGAATGCGCAGTCAGTTCAGATTGTTTGTTAAATCAAGCGTGCATTAATCAAAGATGCCAAAATCCGTGCGAGGGTGCATGTGGCATTAACGCGGATTGTCTAGTGATCAATCACAATCCACTGTGCACTTGTCGTGCTCAGTTTACTGGAGACCCTTTCACTCGATGTATAATGAATTGTAAGTTAGAAAAACATCATTTCCCTGAAAAAAATGAATTTGTTTTTGATTTAAATTTTTTTAAAATTGTTAGCTCTCGTACCAACTACTCCAATCAACCCTTGTCAGCCATCTCCGTGCGGCCCGAATGCACAGTGTCAAGTGATAAACAGTCAACCGTCTTGTAGTTGTCAGCAAAATTACATTGGTGTACCACCAAACTGCAGACCCGAGTGTGTTAGTAATTCAGAATGTTCCAGTCAAATGGCTTGTATTAATATGAGATGCAGCGATCCGTGCATCGATTCTTGTGGCATTAATGCGGAATGTAGGGTGGTTAACAATATTCCAAACTGTTTTTGTCCTGACGGTTTCACCGGAGACCCCTTTACTCAGTGCATCCTAAGACCACGTAAGAGATTTGTACCTAAAAGATTATATATTGAAACACAAGTTTTATACTCTTAATTACACAATATTATCTTTTTTTTAAATAGAAGTAACCATGCAAAACTTGTCACCTTGCACCCCATCGCCCTGTGGCTCAAACGCTCGATGCACAGAACGATCTGGGGTGGGTTCTTGCTCTTGCTTACCGGAATATATTGGAAATCCTTACGAAGGATGCCGACCCGAGTGTGTTCTCAATTCTGACTGTCCATTAAATTTGGCATGTATGAAAAATAAATGCAGAGACCCATGTCCAGGAACTTGTGGTGTTAATGCTGAATGTCAAGTGGTCAACCATCTAGCCACTTGCTCTTGTTTAGCATCTTTTACGGGCAATCCTTACACTCTTTGTTCAGTTCAGCAACCAATCAGTATGTACAAAAAATGACGACAAAAAAGAAAAAATTCTGATTGGAGATTTAATAATTTTATTTTGCCAATTCAGCTGCTGTTAATACCAATGATGTCTGCGCCTCGAATATGTGTGGTCCAAACAGCCAATGCAGAAATAACAATGAAATAGCCATTTGCTCGTGTCTGCCTGATTTCTCCGGCAGCCCTCCAAATTGTAGACCTGAGTGTGTTCAAAGTTCTGAGTGCCCTACCAATAGAGCTTGTGTGAATCAAAAGTGTCGAGATCCTTGTATTTCTTCATGTGGACAAAATACACAATGCAGAGTGATCAATCATGCACCTTTGTGCAGCTGTAATTCAGGATTCAGTGGTGATCCTTTCACGGTTTGCTTCCCTATTCCCAGTAAGTTCATTTGAAAGCATCAATTTTTACCAACAAATGACCGAGTTTTGACTTTTTTTAAAAACATTTATATCTTTGTAAACAAAAAAAAACTTTTTTTCCTCAGCAACTCCAGCAATTGAAAGCACCACAAGAAGTGATCCTTGTATTCCTAACCCTTGTGGTATGAATTCCGAATGTAAAGTCAATTTAGGACAAGCTTCCTGTGCCTGTTTAGCAAATTACATTGGAATCCCGCCAAATTGTCGTCCTGAGTGTACCATAAATTCTGAATGCCCAAGCAATCAGGCTTGTATTCGACAAAGATGCCAAGATCCATGTCCTGGCTCTTGTGGAGTACTTGCAACTTGTCAGGTTATCAATAACATTCCATCATGCTCTTGTTCTGCTGATTTTACTGGCGATCCGTTTACAGAATGTCGTCCTAGACCACCACAACGTAAGGACAAAAATTTGAATCATAAAAAATATGTTACTTTAAACAATATTAAACAATAATTACCTCAATTAATTTTGCAGCCGCTATTACTGAAATGAACCCATGTTCTCCATCTCCATGTGGTCCAAATGCTGAATGCAATAGTGGATTATGCACTTGTATTAGAGATTACACAGGCGATCCTTATACAGGATGTCGACCTGAATGCATTCTGAACACTGATTGTCCATTTGCCCAAGCCTGCATCCAAAACAAGTGCAGTGATCCTTGCACTGGAATATGTGGCAGCAATGCTTTATGTAACGTCTACAATCATATTCCAATTTGCAGTTGTCCTGCTGGAATGACTGGCAATGCATTTGTCTTGTGTATGCAAAATCGTACGTAAATTTTTAGTCCAATCATAAACATTTTATTCCTCAAAATTCCAACAACTGTTTCACACTGTCGTCTATTTTTAACAGAAGTACCAGCTATTAGAGATCCTTGCAACCCGTCACCTTGTGGAGCCAACAGTCAGTGTCGACAAAACAATGAACAAGCAATTTGCTCTTGTATTGCTGGCTTTGTCGGAACACCTCCGTCTTGCCAACCTGAGTGTGTCATTAGTTCTGACTGTCCTTTAAATCAAGCCTGCAATAATCAAAAGTGTAACGATCCTTGCCCCGGAACTTGTGGGATTTTTGCAAGGTGTAATGTAGTCAATCACAATCCAATTTGCAGTTGCCCTGACAGAATGACCGGCGATCCTTTCATACAGTGTTTACCAATACGTAAGAGAAATGAATACTTTTTCTAGTAGTTTATTTGCAATTTTTTTACTGTAATTTTAATTTAATTTTTTTTACATTTAAGCTGAAACAGTTCCAGCAGTTATTGATCCTTGTCAACCATCACCATGTGGGCCAAATTCCCAATGCAGAATTGTCAATAATTCACCATCCTGTTCCTGTCTTCCCGAATTCATAAGTTCACCTCCAAATTGTCGACCTGAATGTGTTTCGAACACAGAATGTGCAAACAAACTTGCTTGCATTAACAGCAAATGCTCAAATCCTTGTACAGGATCATGTGGATTCCAATCTTTATGTAATGTCGTTAGTCATACAGCTGTTTGTGTGTGTCCAGTAGGTTTTACTGGCGATCCATTCGTTCATTGTACTCAACAACAGCAAAGTAAGACTATTATTTTTTTTCAAAAACATTTTTTTTATTTTTAAATATCTATTTTATTTTTTATTTACCAAAATCATTTTATTACAGCTGACATTCAGTTAACCCGTACAAATCCCTGCACACCTTCTCCTTGTGGTGTCAATGCCATGTGCAGAGTACAACAAAATGCAGCATCTTGCACATGCTTGCCTGATTTTATTGGAAATCCTTACGAAGGTTGTAGACCAGAATGTGCACTACAATCAGATTGTCCCTCAAATCTGGGTTGCGTTCGTTCAAAATGTATCGATCCATGCATAGGAGCTTGTGGCCAGAATGCCAATTGTCAAGTCATCATGCATGTGCCAACTTGTGTTTGTACAAGTGGATTTACTGGAGATCCTTTTAGAAATTGTCGACAGATAGTGGAAAGACGTAAGAATTGTTTTGTTGTTTGTTTTTTTTTTTTTTTAATACAGTACCTGAAAAAAGTTTATGAACATACCTTTTAAATGTACTCATAATTCAAATTGATATAACTTTATAAGTTATCAATAAAAAATAATTTGTATACAATGCTTTGGAAAGCTTAAACAATGAGATTCCCAACCCTCTATTCCAAATTAAATTTCCATCAATTATTAGCTGAAATATATTGGTTTAAAAAAACTAAAAAATTGCTATTTTTTAAGCATTTTTCAAATCCATTTAAAACTTGTAGAAAGCTTTTGTGAATTTTGGATGTCTAAAAAATACTTAAAAATGGCAAAGTTTTAGTTTTTTTAAACCAATATATTTCAGCTAATAATTGATGGAAATTCAATTTCAAATAATGGGTTGAAAAGCTTATTCTGCCGTGCCGAGGAACAAGACCCTAAGTGTAGTTTTTTTATAGCAAATCTTATGTATAATACAATTTATATCGGCAATCAAAATTTAACCTAAGAAAAAAGCCGTAAGTGCACTTACGGTTGTTTTGTTCGAAATTTAACAAGTATTCTGACGACACTTTCCAAATTTTAGTGATTTTAGTGAGCTTTTACTTTCTTTTACAAGTAAAATTTTAAATTTTTCATGATAAAAAAACAGTCTTAATTTTATAAATAAGTTATTAGAGTATTTTATTTAGTGATCGTTAGATGCGGAATTTTCTATCGAACCAAAGGGTAACTCATTTCCGAAAAATTTGCGACTTTAAAATTTTTTTTTTATTCATTATGAATCATGAATACATTTCAAAGATATTTTCACAAACTAATGTATACAAAATAATAAAAAAATCGTTAAAACCCCCACTATAAACTAATTTAAAACAAAATTTTATAGCTCCAGAATCTAGTACAGCACCCTGCAATCCTTCGCCATGTGGAGTTTATGGTCAATGTAGAGTTTTGAATAACCAAGCTGTTTGTTCTTGTCTCCCAAATTATCTTGGAACACCTCCAAATTGTAGTCCCGAATGCACTGTGAGTGCTAACTGTGCGACCAACCGAGCATGCGTCAACAACCAGTGTATAGAACCTTGTTTCAATATTTGCGGTCAGAATGCCAACTGCAGGGTGGTCAATCATAGCCCGATTTGTTCATGTAGAACTGGATTTACTGGTGACCCGTTTCTAGCTTGCTTCAGTGCACCACGTAGGATTGTATTAAAATTAATAAAAAACAAACATAATTTTAACAAAAATATTAATAAAATTTTTTTTTTTTAAATTCTTTTAGAAACTCAGTTAACAGTTCAACAACCCAGAGACCCTTGTGCACCTTCTCCGTGCGGTTCTTTTTCAGAATGTCGTAACATCAACGGTTTGTCATCTTGCACTTGTTTAGCGACTTATATTGGCAGTCCGCCAAACTGTCGACCCGAATGTACAATCAATTCAGACTGTTCGAGCGATCGAGCTTGTCTCAAGAACCGATGTGAAAATCCTTGTCTCGGTTCATGTGGCCAAAACGCAGTCTGTAATGTGTTCAATCACATTCCAGTTTGCAATTGTTTAGAAAGATATACTGGAGACCCATTTATTTTATGTTCTTTAGCACCAAGTAAGATAAATTAAATAAAACCAAAAAACTAGGTTAGTTTTAAAAAATACCAATGAATATTATTGTTTCAGTTACAGCACCTACAGTGAGAGATAACTGCAATCCATCTCCTTGTGGACAAAATGCTCGATGTAATAACGGCTTGTGTAGCTGTATAAATGAGTACATTGGTGACCCATACGTTGAATGCAGACCCGAATGTGTATTAAACACTGATTGCGCTAACAATTTGGCCTGCATTCGCAACAAATGTGTTGATCCTTGCCCTGGAACATGTGGCAGCGGTGCCACCTGTAATGTTTTCAATCATATACCCATGTGCAGTTGTCCTTCAGGAACAAGTGGCAATGCTTTAATTTCATGCCAAATAGTGATAGGTACGATATTGACTAAAAATACAAACCAAAAAGAAACCAAAAAGAAATGTTGTTTAAAATGAATAACCTTTTTTCAATAGTTCCAACAACCGTAAAACCGTGCACTCCGTCTCCCTGCGGCCCCAATAGCATTTGCCGAGAAGTGAATAGCCAAGCTGTGTGCACTTGTGCACCAGACTCTATCGGCAGTCCTCCAACTTGTCGTCCCGAATGCATAGTTAGTTCCGACTGTTTGCGAAACCAAGGCTGTACGAATCAAAGATGCGTAGACCCTTGTCTAGGTTCCTGTGGTTTGCGCGCTACCTGTACCGTTATCAACCACAACCCTGTATGCTCTTGTCCCGATGAACTTAGTGGAAATCCCTTCGTCAGTTGCATGCCGATAAGTAAGCCACCATGCCTATAAAACAAAAACTTAAAATATAAAAATAATTAAAACAAAATACAATTCAACCTTCAGCTGCCCCAGTGGAGTCAGTAAACCCCTGCGAACCGTCGCCCTGCGGACCTTTTGCCACTTGCCAAGTGGTGAACAATTTGCCATCCTGTTCATGTCAGTCAGACTATGTCGGGGCTCCTCCAAATTGTCGACCAGAATGTATAAGTAACCCTGAGTGTCCCAGCCACCAAGCTTGCGTGAACCAACGGTGCCGGGACCCGTGTCCAGGTTCCTGCGGTGCTAACGCAGAATGTCGTGTCGTCAGTCACACACCCAACTGCGTTTGTAGCATGCTCTTCACCGGCGATCCGTTCTCGCAATGCATACTAATACAATGTAAGACCGCTTGATAGCATGTGCCTGCCTAAAAAAACAAAATTTATCACAAACACAAATGAATAATCGAACAATTTGTCATTGTTTTAGCCGAACCCATACCAATATCTCCCTGCGTGCCCTCGCCATGTGGTGCAAACGCCGTTTGCAAAGAACAAAATGGCGCTGGATCCTGTTCTTGCCTTCCCGACTATATTGGAAACCCATACGAGGGTTGTAGACCTGAATGTGTCATTAGTTCCGACTGCCCGTCTTCCCTAGGATGCATTAGGTCCAAGTGCCGTGACCCCTGCCCTGGTGCATGTGGACGCAACACCGAATGCGCTGTTGTTAACCACTTGCCTGCGTGCACATGCAACCCGGGATTCACAGGAGACCCGTTCTCATTCTGTACCCTAATGCCACCCAGTAAGTGCAAACCAAACAACAACAAGCATTAATTTTGAATTTTTGTCTTTTGTGTATTTTCTTGTATATATAACCACCTTATGTTTGCCAACCCTTTAGCCATCCAAGAAAAACAAGACCAATGTAACCCGTCACCCTGCGGACCCAATAGCAATTGTAGGGAGGTCAATGGTCAAGCCGTGTGCTCGTGCCAGCCTACCTTCATTGGTAGCCCACCCGGATGTAGACCAGAATGTGTTGTTAGTGCTGAATGCGCCCTGAATTTGGCTTGTGTTGACAAGCGATGTGCCGATCCGTGTCCCAATAATTGTGGCCTTAATACCCAGTGTGCCGTTGTCAATCACAGCCCGATTTGTTCTTGTTTGCCTGGATTCAGTGGGGACCCATTTGTTAGATGCACTCCTATCACACGTAAGCCCTTACATGTTTTCTTTTTTTTTAAATCATTTTAAGCTGGCATGAAAAAGTTTTATTTTTTATTACAGGCTTTTTTTTTGTGTCTTTTTTAATATATCTGCTTTATTTTTCTTTATTGTCATTTATAGACAAAGTATTAAATGTTAAGTTAAATTGTTTAAAAGCCAATTTCCATCTATACAGCAGCAATAACTGACGTGATTGTAAGAAGAGATCCATGTGTACCCTCGCCCTGTGGAAACAATGCCCTGTGTCGAACAAACGGAGACATCCCTATTTGCACTTGCCAGATAAATTATATAGGCCAACCACCAAATTGCCGGCCAGAATGTACGATACACTCCGAGTGTGGTACAAATGAAGCTTGCATCAATCTTAAATGCAGAGATCCATGTCCCGGTTCTTGTGGAGTCAATGCCAACTGTGTCGTAGTAAACCATATACCAAGTTGTACCTGTCGCGAAGGATACATGGGTGACCCTTTTACCTCCTGCTCTATAATTCCACCAACCAGTAAGCACTGTTTTTTAATTTCATCTCATTTTTTTATTATATCTCTGCTTTTCAAGTTGACTTTTTTCCATCTTAAACGGTTCAGTTGAAGTTTATCTAAAAATGCTCTCATTTTAGCTCAACCCAGCCTAACTGACAGATGTAACCCATCTCCGTGCGGTCCCAATGCCCAATGTTTGGACGGAATTTGCACTTGTCTGCCAGAATATCAAGGAAACCCTTATGCTGGATGCCGTCCAGAGTGTGTACTAAACACCGATTGTCCTCGGGACGCTGCATGTATTCGTAACAGGTGTATGAACCCATGTCCCGGAGTTTGTGCTGACAATGCCGAGTGCAATGTCATTAACCACGTCCCCATGTGCAGTTGTCCAGCAAATATGACCGGAAATGCGTTTATTCAGTGCACATCAGTAAGAGGTACCTTATCAGAATTATTACCAATTTCGTGTCTCAGCATTTTCTTAAGCATTGTGAAACTAATAAATTTACCACCCACAGTCATTGAAAACACAAATCCCTGTCAGCCCTCGCCTTGTGGACCCAACAGTGAATGTCGCGAAAGTAACGGGCAGCCGGTTTGCACTTGTATCGCAACCTTCCAGGGATCTCCTCCAAACTGCAGACCTGAATGCATAGTCAGCTCAGACTGTCCTTTAAACGAAGCTTGTAGCAATCAGAAATGCACAAACCCATGTCCAGGAAGTTGCGGAATCAGAGCTAAATGTATGGTTGTAAATCACAATCCCATATGCAGTTGCCCTGCCCAATTTACTGGGGATCCTTTTGTTATCTGCACACCCATACGTAAGAAATTATATTTAAATGCTAGACAAACTTGGAATAATTTAAAATAATGTTTAATGACATAATGTCCACTTTTAGAATCAACTCCTTCGGTACAGATAAACCCATGTAGACCAACTCCCTGCGGACCAAACTCACAGTGCCAAGTTATAAATGAAACACCTTCTTGTTCTTGTATGCCCGATTTCACTGGAATCCCGCCAAACTGTAGACCGCAGTGTGTTACCAACAGCGAATGTCCCAACCAATTAGCTTGCATCAATCAAAAGTGTCAAAATCCTTGTTTAAATTCGTGTGGCGTTAACGCAGACTGCAGTGTTGTGAGTCATACACCTATTTGTTCTTGCATATCAGGATATTCGGGAGACCCGTTTGTACAGTGCAGTTTCAGAGGCAGTAAGTAACATTTGGATAACCCCAGCTATCAAAATACTTTAAAAGACAATTATTTTAAACAAAATTGTAGTTACTCCAGTGCCCGAAATCACCTCTCCTTGTTCACCATCACCGTGCGGAGCAAATGCCATTTGTAAAGAGCAAAACGGTGCTGGATCTTGCTCGTGTTTGACAAATTATATCGGAAATCCGTACGAAGGTTGCAGACCTGAGTGTGTCCTCAATTCAGATTGTCCCACAAATCAAGCCTGTCTCAATTCAAGATGTAGAGATCCCTGTCCTGGAACGTGCGGCCGAAATACCAATTGTCAAGTAGTCAACCATTTGCCAATGTGTACGTGTGCAGACGATTTTACTGGTGACCCATTCAATTTCTGTACTCTAGCCCAACCAGGTATGTTTCCCATTAAGTCAACTGAGTTTATTTTATTTTGTATTAAATATTATAACCTACTCATCAAAATTAAAGGGTCACCCAAACGTTTTTTAAAAATTGCCAATTTTCACATTGTCTTAACTTGGTTTGTTTTCATCAAAAATCCATTCTTTTATTCTAAATGAAAATTTGAAATATCTTATTTTAGAATCTTTGATTTATTTTTGGACTCAAATTTTAGTTGTACGTGTAAAATTCATAAACCCTAAGTAACTGATTTTAGTCACTAAAAAAATATCAAGTTTAAACTCATCTACGGCGTTTGGATATTATACAATTATTAGTTTTATTGATACCAAAAGTAAGCTTATTTTTTCGGATCAATTTTCACTCAGAAAAAAAGTAAATTTGATAAAAATTACGAAAGTTACGGCCATTTCAAACATAATAGTCATTTTTAGGCAAAATGTCCATTTTTATTCCAAGTTTTTGTTTAAAAATCTTAATGCAGAAGGTGCTCTTTGAAACTATGAATTTAATGTTTTTTTTACATTATTTAATTTCGTTTTAAAACAAAAGAAAAATCTATCAGTAAAACATGATTTTTCACTGAAAATGACAATATGATTTCAAATGGCTATCACTTGCTGATTTTTGGTCGGATTTCTCTGAATTTTTTGTTCAAATCATTTAGAACATACGCTGATATGCTATTGACAAATCGAATATTTTGAATAACCTAAAATATTGGTGCAGCAAATGAAATTCGTTTATTTTTTTCAATTTTTTTAAATTAATCTAAAATTTTATTTGAAGATGAACATTGACTGAGTAACTATAGATTTTACTTGAAATAGTTGTAACTTTTGTAATTTTCATCAAATTTACCTTTTTTCTAAGTGAGTATTTTTTCAACAAAATAAGCATTCTTTTGACATCACCGAAACTAATAATTGTATAACATCGAAACGCCATATATGAATTTAAACTTGGTATGTTAATTGACTAAAATCAGCTACTTGGGATTTATAAGTTTTACATGTACGATTAAAATTTGAGTCCAAAAATAAACTAGAGGTTCTGAAAGAAGATATTTCAATCTTTCATTTGGAATAAAAAATTAGATTTTCAAGCAAATCTAATCAAGTTATGTCAATTTAAGATTTTGGCAATTTTTAAAAAAATTTTGAGTGATTAATTAATTTTGATGGGTAGTTAATTAACAATATTTTTTTCGATAGAAAAAACATCTTTATCTAATCCCTGCACGCCATCTCCTTGCGGAGCTAATAGTCAATGCCGTGTAGTAAATCAGCAAGCTGTTTGTTCCTGTTTACCCAAGTTCATAGGATCTCCCCCGGCTTGTCGCCCAGAATGTACCATCAGTTCAGAATGTTCCACTGACAGAGCTTGCGTTAACAAAAAATGTATAGACCCTTGCCCTGGAACTTGTGGTGCTAATTCCAGATGTCAAACTATAAATCATAGTCCAATTTGTTCTTGTCTCGCAGAAATGACTGGAGATCCATTTGTAAATTGCTTCCCGATGCCCAGTAAGTGATGAGAACATAATTAAAAACAAACAAATTAAGTATTCTAGAACCTAGAACTAGAATTTTTTTTTACTTTTGTGTAGAGTTTAATTCTGTTAAACCGACTTTTGACTTTCAATGTCGATTTTTAGTATCAAAACTCCCTGCAACAGTTACAACTGCCTCAAATCCGTGTGTTCCATCACCTTGCGGTTCAAATTCCGAATGCCGCGACATAAACGGTCAGCCTTCTTGCGCTTGCGCAGCCTCTTTCATTGGATCACCACCAAATTGCAGACCAGAATGTACAATCAATTCCGATTGTCCAAGTAACGAAGCTTGTGTACAATTTAAATGCAGAGATCCTTGTCCAGGGTCGTGTGGCTTAAATGCTCAATGTAATATCAATAATCATGTGCCAAATTGTTTCTGTCCTGACGGATTTACTGGAGATTCTTTTATTAGATGCAATCCAGTTATTGAACCTAGTAAGATTTGAATTTTATATGTAAAAAAAATTGGAGCAATGTTTTCATAATATCTTTATAAAAAAAAATTTGTTTAATTTATTCTTGCAGTTCAACCAACCTTGCCAAGAAATGAATGTTCTAAATGTGGAGTCAATGCACAGTGTATCAACGGCATTACTTGTGCTTGTTTACCTGAATATCAAGGCGACCCTTACGTGAGTTGCAGACCTGAATGTGTATTAAACACTGATTGTTCTAGAAATCAAGCTTGCATAAGAAACAAGTGCTTGGACCCGTGTATTGGTACTTGTGGCCAAAATGCCATCTGTAATGTTGTTAATCACGTGCCAGTATGTTCTTGTCCAACTGGAATGACTGGAAATGCTTTTGTCACTTGCAATACTTTTGAAGGTATACCATCAGCTTCTTACGATTAAGAGTTTACAACAAATTAACAAGACATTTAAATATGTTTGTGATAATTTGATTATTTAAATAATTTGGAAATAATTTTGCAGTCACTACACCAACAGACCCTTGCAACCCAACTCCATGCGGTGTTAACAGTGTATGTCGTAAAATAAACGGACAAGCAGTTTGCACATGTGTATCTGGATTTTTAGGTACACCTCCCAACTGTCGACCTGAATGTGCAATTAGTTCTGATTGTCCTCAAAACCAAGCGTGCAGCAATCAAAAGTGTATTGACCCTTGTCCTGGAACCTGTGGTATTCGAGCAACTTGTAATGTTATAAATCATAATCCTATATGTAGTTGCATGCCTGGCATGACAGGCGATCCGTTCGTTTTTTGCACTCCAATACGTAAGTTTTTGTTTACTTTTTTTATATCAAATAAAAAAAGAAACGCTCAGAGCAAAATTAACATTTATCTCCCTAAAATAGAAACCGAACCAATCGTATCTACAAATCCATGTCAACCATCACCATGTGGTCCAAATTCTCGATGCCAAATACTAAATTCTGGCTTCTCATGTTCTTGTCTGGCTGATTTTACTGGACAACCACCTAATTGTAAACCTCAGTGCATTGATAATAGCGAATGTTCTGATGAATTGGCCTGTATCAATCAAAAGTGTCGTGATCCATGCCCTGGATCTTGCGGATCCAATGCTTTATGCCGAGTTGTTAGCCATACTTCAATTTGTGTTTGTACACCAGGTTTTACTGGAGATCCATTCACACAATGTGTTGTCAACCAAAGTAAGTTTACCTGCAGACGCATAAGTAAAATATTGCAAAAGTACCATAACTGTAATGTTAACAAATTTATAGGAGAAGTAACAGCAGTGGAGAGACCCGACCCATGTGTACCAACACCCTGCGGTTCAAATGCTCTTTGTCGAGTATCAAATGGTGCTGGTGCTTGTTCTTGCATACAAGACTATATTGGCAATCCTTACGAAGGCTGCAGACCAGAATGTCTCATCAATTCTGACTGTACTCAAAATTTGTCCTGTATCCGATCAAAATGCCAAAATCCTTGCACCGGAACTTGCGGACAAAATGCTATTTGTCAAGTTGTTAATCATCTCCCCATTTGTACTTGCCAAAATGGATACTCAGGTGATCCATTCCGGTTTTGCAATATTATACAAGAAACTCGTAAGTATATTTCAAGAAATGAAAAAAACATGTTTTAACTTATTGAGTTAATAGAAAAACAACAAATTAAGATTATTGACAAAATCTAAAAAAAAAAATAATAATAAACTTTTATAGCAGTGAGAGGAGATGTTTGTAATCCATCTCCATGTGGTCCAAACAGTCAGTGCCGAACAGTTAATGACCAGGCAGTTTGCTCTTGTTTTCCAACTTTCATGGGTGCACCACCTCGATGTAGACCAGAGTGCACTGTTAGTTCTGAGTGTATGACCAATCAGGCCTGCATTAACCAAAAATGTGTCGATCCTTGTCCCGGAATGTGTGGCCTAAATGCAAAATGCAATGTTATTAATCACAGTCCAATCTGCTCATGTGAATCAAATTTCACTGGAGATCCTTTCATTCGTTGTTTCGCCAATCTCCGTGAGTATTTGAAATAAACTTCAAAAGCTATAGCCAGATGTATAAAATGATCCCCATTTAAAATTAAATTGCAATTATACTAGTCGAAAGGTATTCCTTCAAAATATCATTTTGCCAAATTTTCACGACTTGATAAGGCCCAAAAAATGAAAAAAACGTGATTTTTACGTTTTATTCGTTTAAAAAGATTCTACTTGGTTTTAAATGGGGGCCATTTTTGACATTTTATTCGGCTACAGCCTTTGTTTGAACTAAATATTGACAT
>JABFPM010000474.1:0-28438 GCA_022817325.1 Idris sp. 1 HC-2018 | reverse complement strand
TTTCTACAATACTAATTGAATGTTTGACAGGTTAAAAAAGCTCGCAAAAACTATTAGAACAATAAAATTTAACTTTTGTGACAAGTCATTCCTAAGTAATTTTTGCAAACATGCCTAAAATCAGAAAATATTTTTTTTGGAGTTGTCGCATTTAATAAATTTTTGGAACACTATTTTTCCTTGTTTCTAATTGTATCAGACAGATGTGTGAATTTTTTCAGAGGTGTGCTCCTTATATGAAAATTTTCATTTTTTTGGTCAGCTAAGTGGCCGTTATTTCTGGATTTGCTCTTATATCTGGATATTTTCGTATGTCATAATAAATTTCTAAAAATACTCAGAAAAACTATAGAAAAAATAAAACGAAAACCTGTTTTCTTTTTAATTGAGTAGAATTCAATTGGTTCAGTGAAACATTTCAATTTTGTTTTTTTCTTCAAAACTACAAATAATTGTAATCTTGAGTTTTTTTTTCTAAAAAAGGCATTATAAATTAATTATTACTTATAATATATAATAATTAATAATTATTCCTATCATTAGTAAATTAATAAATGAATGGGATACAAATACACACACTCAGAGTTGTTAAAATCATTTATTTGTTATAAAATCCACGTGCATACTAGTTAAAATAAATGTACACCAACTTTGAATAGATATACTCAGCAGCATGTTTGGTTCGTTTATTCGCACAGTATCTACATTAAATATTTTTTATTGACAAGCTGCGATTAAATTAAAGCTAAAAATCTGACTGCGAAGCAATATTAATTCCGTTCGTTTTAATGTAATAAAAAATAGCCTGTTAATATTTAAAAGCCGCAATCGAAACGCACTAAGCTGCAACTTCTTAAGATGATATTCACCTCGTCGGGGTTTGTAGCGGATGGTTACATAGTCGTCTGAAAGTTAGAATATACAACTTGAACATACTTGAATTTATTTCTGAATTAAATATTACTTTAGGTCATAAATAATTAATTATACATTGTTTTATATTTTATTCTTCAACTGACCATTTTTACGTGCTCGATGCAAAGAGTCGTACATCTTTTTGTACCACCTTGTTTGGTTGTCTTCTTTGACTTCCTAAAATTAGCAACTATTTAAATCTAGAATTCTTTTTTTTAAATATTAAATTTTGTTTTAAAAATATTCATTAAATTTGTAAATAGTGATTTCAAATAAAACTTACTGATCTTAAAACTAGGGGAATGCCTTCTCTGGTCGTGGGACCAATACCTTCGAATGTTCTGGGGCCTAAATCGGCCATCTTCTTTGGGAATTCATTTTCCCTTTCATGTTCACGATGGTTCTCCTTTTTAACAGTGTAAACTAATACCAGTCGATTAAAACTTTGATTTAATCTTTTGAAAAAACGTTCGCGAATTTGCATGCATAATGCAGCCGGAAGAAGGTGACTAGACAATTTATAAGCTGATCTTTTGTTAAACTTACCATTAAATTGGTGTTTAATATTCCATGGTAAATTAAAAATAAAAAGAAGAAAAAAAAATAAAACCAAATTCTTATAAAATTGGACTAATCACTTTAATTTTGCATGTTAATTATTTTTTTAAAGATCGGTAAACTGGTTATTTCAAGTTGTTAAATCTAAGTAATTTTAGATTTTCGTCGTTTCTCTGAGTAGCTTTAAAAGAAAAGTCGTTTAAATTCAAGTTTTCTTACCAATTTCCCCAGGACTAATCAGAGGTTGTTCGTCAAGCGTGGAACGTGCGCAGCCTTCAGTTTCATCTAAATAAGCTGCTCCTTTTGGAATTTGTCCCTCTGGAAATGAAAGCAATTTTTAAACAAGAATTTTCAAATTTTACATGTCAGAAGAAAGGATAAGTTATCAACATGCAAATTTTGCAATAAAATTACATTCAAAGTAATTAATCTGCAAAATTTACTTCATCCAAGTTTCATTAAACTCTACTTGATTATATTCACGTTAGCGGAAATTCAATTAGAAATAACCTGTACATTCGATTCTAATTATTCAATAAATAAGCATTTTATTAATTTACAAAAGCTAATCTGATTTAAGTTGGCATTAAGTAATCGTACAAATTTAGAGTACGCATTGAAATATTAATTACAAAATAATCAGTGCTATATTCGTTGCATTTTCATTTCGTTAAAAAATGTAATAATAGTCTTGCAATTATCGTACATTTCACTATTATAAAGTAATTGACGGAAACATAAATCCGATGAAGAGCGCAAGTCTAATTAGGATTCAAATCTAATTTTGCTAACGACGTCGTCGTATCGTTAACAGCATTGTGAATAGTGGCATATATTCAAGGCCGCGAGACCACTTGAAGCAGAAAACATTTCAATTTTAAAAGACGCTTACACTCAAGACCATCTAAAATTTTGCATACAAAAAGTAGCACACTACTACATTTTGTTTAAGGAATATGTTTTCCTTCATATTTTTTTGAGTCTACTTCAAAAACCTAGTTGATAAACTGAACTATACTAAAGTTTAAGACTATCAATTAAAAAAAATAAAAATTAAAAAAAAATCTTAGAATTTTATTGCAGAAATAATTAATTTTTTTATTAACATAAACTGTGAACAAAAGCACGATCATTTCTTGGATATTCTAATGGAAATGGGAAAAAATGTCGGGTTATAGGTATTTATAACCCAACATTTTTCAATTAATATTGATGTAAAATGTTCTACCTCTGGCTTTTTGAAGAAGAGTTATTGTGGGATTTTGGGCTCTGGGCAAACGCGGTGCTCCAGCCAAGGTATTTAGCCCCTGTGTTGGCGCCGAATGTGAGTTCACGATTCTCGAGGTTGTGCTTTGTATCGCTTCTTTTTTGCTTTCTTCCTGCTCCCAAGGGGGTGGTGGCGCCTCCTCTGACGATACCTGTATCGTTTTTATTACTTACAATGAATACCGTCTGACTTTCTTTTAAGCCAAGTATCGTGTAAAGTTACTCTAACAGACTATTTATTAAGAAAAACTGTGAAATTACAGTTCACATTTTCTAATAAATTATTCTACAACTTAATTTTTTTTGTTGAAAAAAATTTTTTTCTGATAAAATACAATTTTAATAAATAGAAAAAATGAAGTAGTTTGAACTTTTTGTATAAATTTACCGGTTCGGGTTTCTTTTTGCGGCTCAAAATCGGACTTTCAAAAGGAACCGGACGAAACTCCTTTCTTTCGGCAACAGGACTTGGTCCTGCACTAGAAGGTGTCCAGATTGGGGCGATTCCAGCATCCTTTATATTATTACTTCGGTCTGGACTGGGCTCTTTGGGTAATGAGGCCTGACCGTTGGTGCCGGGCGACCAAACACCTGTTAATACAATTTATTATTGTTATAATTTGTAGCAAATCAACAATCGACATTACGTCGTGGGTTATTTTTGTTACCACATCAACGTCTGACTGAGCAAACCTGCTGGTGAATCATCGTTTACTTTCGGCTCAAAATTAGATTTATTAGTGGATCTTTACACCACTCAACTCACAGGCATGCATTTCAAACATTCTTTAGCAGTCATGTTTGATTCCAATTTATAGGACACAGCTTTCAAAATGAAAATCTCTGATTTCATGATTTTCTTCATTCACAAAGAGGATGAAATCTTTGTGGTCTGTATTATATGAAATCGCACACAGTGATGCCTAGGCAATTCATGTCGAAATATACGCAAGTAAATTGCAAATTGGCGTTGAGGTAAGAAGGGAAGAAAGCAAAGAAGTAAATCAGTGGTAAGTTGAAAAAAAGTGAGACGAACTACGGATAATGTTGGCTAAAGAAGGAGTATTATATAAAGGATGGTTTTCTTTTCTGGCAATTCGCTCGGCCCGTTTGTTTGCCAAATGAAAATTCGCCACTGCAAATAAATTTATCCGCCGGTGCAGCAAATCAAAACGAACCGAAGCTCGTTTGTTGTTGCAGCAATTACGTTATTCATAACTTTATTCAATAAGCGTTGTATTGGGCACAATTTTTGGAGCATAATTTTCTTTTATTTTTGCTACAATGCGTTTTTGAAAACTAAAAATATGTAAAAGGGATTTTGCAGACTTGAAAGATGATATTTCGATGAAAATTTTGAAATTGTTAATGAAATGTTATCTCGTTTGGTTTTCGTAACAACAAATCAAAATTAAATTAATGAACGATTCAGCAAATATTCATTTCTGCATCAACTGTTCTTTTACGATCACTCACTGTTGATTACGAATGTATGATTAAAATAATTAATAATTAGTTAATTTAAATTATTTGTGATTTAATGAAACCAGAAATTGTGTTCAAAAGCGAGTTAAATATTTGAAACAGGAAATGACAATTATTGGGTGACTTTTGTTGTCAATAATAAATAATAACAAAATTTAATAACATGCATTATTTATAAATACTTTATTAAAGACAATTATTTAATTAGTAAGATTTGCATATTGGGACGAATGGAATGTAGAATTAATCATTTTTTTTGCTCTTAGCATATCACATAATTTTCGTAACAACTGAATGTATTGAATTGTAACATTCAATATTTATTATTATAATTTCATATTATTTCACAATTTGATTTCTGTAACTTCTGAATATATTTGAACAATTTACAAATTTTGTTCGTGAAATTTCAATTATTTTATAATGACAAACTAAATACTATTTAAGCAATGTATTGAATATAATCAAGATTTGGATCAATAGATTTTTTATTATTATTTTTCAATGAATTTTCATTTGTGAAATAACAATTAAGAAAAATAAAAATGTTATTTATAATTATTGTACTTTCGACTCTAAATGATTAGATTTGTCTAATCAAAATGTTTAATGTATTTTACTTTTAAAAGATACCAATCCCATAAAGCTCAATTTTCTATTTTATCTTGACACAAAATTTACGAGACAAAATTAACGAAGGTAATCTATCTTGGAAAACCTATTTCCATTTACACCAGGGTTTATATCATAACATTGTATTAGTGTAACATTAACATTTTCAATTAATGTATTGTTAAACGATATTACCGGTTTACTAGGTATTTTGTAATAATTTTATTTATTGATCTTTATTAGATCTCATAAATTTTCTACAGCTTAACTTATATTGTAAATGTCAGTAAAAGTTAACGAAATATTGCAGACTTAGGACAAAAAAAGTCAATAATCTTAAGATGAGAAAATTTCAAACTTTTAGATATCAATAAATAATTAAAAACTGGAGATGAAAAAAAAAATATTGTATAAAATACACATTCAGACAAATTTCATAGTAAGGGGATGATTTATAAACTGATTTCGAATCATTTAAACAAGGATTTTTAAGAAAGTTGTAAATTTAACCCAGTGCTACATTAGCAAGTTACATAATTGTAAATGGACGGAGCTTGTAGGTAGTATTATGAGAAGGGTTTCTGGAGCACGGTGTTGCAGACGATTCACACCCCTGTTTTCAGAGAATGTGCATTGTATGAATTGTTAGTGAGTTATATTGTTATACAAGCACCTTTCGAGCAGCACTTCAATTCAACGAAACTTATTATTCCTTTTTAAGTCACATTACATTAAACATCATGCATGTTTTTTAAACGGTTTCATTAAAAAGTAAATCAAAAAATGACATCATAATTACATCTCTTAAATGCTAAACATTTGTTTATACAAATTTAACACAAATAGTCCTGATTTTTTTCAGTGAAGAGCTGATAATAGAAAAATGAAAAGCACAAAATTTCAAATCCTTTTTTATCAACAAAAAGTCAATTTAACTGCGTTGCGGAATCAAACAAAAACAAAAAAGCAAACGTCACTTCGGTTTTATCCTGTGAAAAAACATGCGTGTTACATGAATGTAGCATTACATGTATGTAACATGTATGTAACATGTATGTAACATGTATGTAACATGTATGTAACATGTATGAAATACATGTAACACGTATGTATAACATGCATGTAACATGCAAGATTAACACGCATGCTACATGTGTGTTTTACATGTGTGTAGCATGAGGGTTAAGACACGCATGTTATATGTATATTTCATGCGTGTAATATACATGTTACATACATGTATAGCATGCATGTTACACGCGTGCTACATGCATGTAAAACTTATGTTTTTTTCACGGAATGTTATTAAAATTGTGTGCAACAAAGTAAAGTTATTTAGCAAACAATTTGTTGATTGTAGTGTTAGTTTTTGTTTTAGGATTTAAAAAATGTGCAAATTGTTAACAGCACAATGCGTTTAATGGTTTGGTTCGTTTCACGAAAAATGTAGATATATTGGCATTGTTTAATAGCCAATTAAATTACAGTCATTGTTTAAGCAAACATTACACGTATCCGTCACGTTGGACACATTCATCTCTTGCAACAAAATGTTCAGCAGCAAATAATCTAATAAGTAACGCACGATTTACCTGGTTTAGCAGACGATGCTTTGAACGTCGGACCGAACATGACGTTCTCTGCAAGTATCAAATAAATCGAAAATCATTTTCAGAGTCTTTTTAATTTGTAAAACACAATAAAATCACTCAATTAACGCACAAATTGCATTTAACTTTTTATTTCATCGTTTATTTAACGAAGATCAATTTAACGTGGACAAAAAATTGAAAAAAAATTATTAATTAGAATTTGAACAAAATATAAAAAAAATTTTGTTTGATTAAATTCACTTTTTCGCTACTTGAAATATTAATTATATATTTCGATAAATTAGTCTGTTATAAATTTTAATTAAACTATGAACAGAAAATAATAATAAAAAGCACAATAAGTTTTGCAGTGTTTTGATTTAAAATTGCTGGTATCATTCTTTTTTATTAAACTTCTGTTTCTGCGAATAATAAATAAATGAAAAAGTTATTTTGGTATATCATTGAAAAATTATTATTATATTTTTGCATATAAATTGAAATTATTATCATTTGTCTGTTCCTTTTACGTTAACCTCACAAGTTATTCATGTTTAGCTGACTAATAAAAAATTTTTGTCATTAATTATGTGGAAAATTCATAAAATAATACCTTATCATATTTAGGTTAATTTACGTAATAGGCGTATCGGGGTTAGTTAAAACTGTTTCGTAATGCAATTTTAATTTTTCACGTCAAATTAATTGTACCGCAATGTTTAATTTTGTTCATCACAAAAGTTCATATTTCAAAGAAAATGAAACAGTATTTCATGAGCGAATTTCTAGCAAATTATCACCTAAATTGCTCTACGAATCTCAAAGATTTTTACTTTGATTCAAATAAATAATTAACATTTGATACGCTACTGAATTAGAATTTTAATTAGAACGTGCCATAAATTGCGATATAATATAATTTGTCAAAATATAAAAGGATTATTTTACAACTTTATTTTCTACACAAATGAATGTATATATTTTTGTGTACAATTGTATACAAGATTATTTGAAATGTCTTTTAAGTTGACTATTGTTTTTTATGTTATCTTTATATGTATATATATAGGAGAGACCTGGGCTAAGCGGCCACCGGGGTTAAGCTTACAATTGAAATATTATCCACAATTTGTGTCGTATTAACTTGGTACTGATAATATAGATACCTCTCTATGTCTAGTACTTGCTGACGAATTTTCATCAAGTTCGGCCCCTCGATTCAGATGTTATCAAACAAAACGTGTTTTCGGTAGGTGAAAGTGAAATTTTTGTTAAGCACGGAAATCGTTCTCTAATTCGCAATTTTTCTGATTTCTAATTCGATTTTTCTATTTTGTTTTAACATTTAAAGTTGAAAAATACCTTCGGGGCTAAGTGACCACTTACCTACCAGGACTAAATGGGCAGTTTTAAATTGTTATTATTGGTAACAAATTTTTTTATTGTAATTCTATTTATTTCAGAAATGGTTCGAAATTACAAACGGAAAACTGATCCATTTGATACAGATAATATGGAAAAGGCTGTTCTAGCAGTTAACATACATAAAATGAAAATTTATACAGCCGCTAAAAAATTTGAAGTTTTTCGAACAACACTTCGCCGGTGGTTGGGAAAATCAAACGAGAAAGTTGAGAGATCATTTGACATATGTAAATTAACACATGGCCATGCTACGGTGATTAGCTGGATTTTTTATTATAATAATAATTTAATTAAGAAATATAATTAATCGAAAATATTTTAATTGATTTACAGGTTTTCAACAAGGACGTAGAAACAATGCTCACAGTTTATATTGTTCGTTGCAATGATATATATTTTGGTTTGTCTACAAAAGAAGTTCGCAGTTTAGCTTACGAGTTAGGTCCAAAATTAAATGTAACAATGCCTAAGTCATGGGAGGATAATTGCTTGGCAGGAGCAGATTAGTTGTCTAACTTTCTGAAAAGACATCCTCATTTATCCATAAGAAAACCAGAAGCTACAAGCTTGGCCAGAGCCACAAGCTTTAATAAAACAAACGTCAAAAGATTTTTTGATACATTAAAAACGCTACTTGATCGACACAAATTTTTGCCACAAAAAATTTAGAACATGGATGAAACCGGTGTTACAACAGTGCAAACACCTGATTGAGTTATAGCTCGACGTGGTGTTAAGCAAATTGGCCGAATAACTTCTGGGGAGAGAGGCACATTAGTAACAATAGCCATGACAGTATCAGCGACCGGATATAATACGCCACTTTTTTCATTTTCCCCGCAAGAATTTCAAGGACCACTTCTTAAATAATGGACCACCTGGTAGCGCAGGTGCTGCAAATCTTAGTGGGTGGATGAATGCGACACATTTTGTGGAATTTTTAAATTTTTTTCAATTGCATTCAAACGCATCTGTCAACTCTTCTGTTCTGTTATTGTTAGATAATCACGAGTCTCACTTATCCATTAAATGGCTAGATTTTTGTAAAGAGAATGGTATAATTGTACTATCACTTCCGCCTCATACTTCGCACAAGCTTCAACCACTCGACCGAACTGTATATAGGCCTGTAAAAAGGCAGTACGTTCGCTATCCGACTATTGATGACTTCAAATCCTAGGCGAACAATGTCGATTTATGACATCCCTGCGATTGTCAATAAGGCTTTACTGTGTAGTATAACATATCTAAATATCGTTTCTGGGTTTCAGTGTACCGGAATTTCACCATTCAATCCAAATATTTTTAAGGAGATTGATTATAGGCCTAGCAATGTGACAGATCGACAATATATCACTACAGTTTCCATCCAAAATACAGGAAATTTGTCTTCATTGCAATCTACTGAATCGCAGGAACCATTACAACCTTAGGAAGAGTTTTTATTCAACATAATTATAACTGTCCACTTAGCCCCGCAGTTTTTTGCACTCTGAAATTTGAATCGACTCAGTTTTTTGCTTATAAAAACTAAACTATTTGATATAAATTAATCTGGTAAAAAAAAAAAAAAAAAAAAAATTAAAAAGTTGCATTGAACAAATTAATAACATTGTCACTAAGTATTTGATAGTAATTACAACATGATTTAGAAAAAAAAGTGGCCACTTAGCCCCGGTCACCCGTAAATAAGAATGAAAAGTTTCAGAAGTGTCGTGCGCGGCTTTTAAAGATCTATTCTACACTGATGTCTTCGTTCATTAATAAAAAAGTATGCTTTTGTGATGAGAAGTAAACGAACAAAACTTGAAAAAGCGCGCGTAAAATGTAACTCATAAACGAAAAATGAATATTAGTTTTCCGTTTTTCTCGCTACTTTTCATTTAATTTTATTTATTATATTCATTGTTTTTGTAATCAGGTTAAACAAGTGTACAAAAATCTCTTTGCATTTATTATAAATCATACATTTCATATAAAACAATTAATCATGTATC
This sequence comes from Idris sp. 1 HC-2018, assembly GCA_022817325.1. Lineage (NCBI taxonomy): Eukaryota > Metazoa > Arthropoda > Insecta > Hymenoptera > Scelionidae > Idris > Idris sp. 1 HC-2018. The sequence goes on along the minus strand of JABFPM010000474.1, from coordinate 18,588 downwards.
AATATTTTATTATTAGTTTTATTTTATGTATAATTATTTTTAAAAATGTATATATAATTTTATTTAACCTTGGACAAAATTACCAATATCTTTCACTATTTAGAAACTAAATTGTTGGTTTTTTTATTAGTCACAGAATTTTAATTTCTTAAGCTTGTTTAAAAGCATTTTTTTTAAAAATGTTCTTAGGATAAAACCCATCGAATATTTATACATAAAAAGTTTGGTCTAAATTTATAATACATTTACTTTCTCCGTTGAAATCTGTAATCCTGATGTAAGTTTATTTTGACTTTTCTTTTTTATTTGTTTGTTTTTATATTTTATATTGCTCCCAAATGTGTAATGCGGAGTTGTTTTATATGTCACTGAAAGCTGTAAGTACACCTGAAGCAATATTGAAACAAAGAAAATTTCCTTATAATAATACATTTTTTGACATAAAAACATGTGTAAAATAAATGTCAGAATTTATTGCAAGCGAATATTATTCAGAGATATTATATTCCATGTCAGATGTAATTTGTATATACATATATTTAATTCAAAATTATTCTCGAAGAGTATCTTCATCAAAAGGAAAGAGCCACTTTAACTTTTTAATTAAAATCGAAGATTCAGTAAGTTCAGCCAAATTTACTTTGACAACAACAACATTTATAATGATTTTAAAATAAAAATGTAATTATAAATAATCAGCATCAAGTTTGACTTTTTTGTTTCGGGAGAACAAGCTTTTCTAATATTTTTATCACGTCTTCTTGTTTCATCGCGAACATTTTCGGCCCATTCGAAATTCATTATCGCTGAAAAACGGAGCGTGGTACGCATTATTCAAAACTGACCGACTGGAAGTACAGGACAACGAAAATAGCAAACGCGATACTTCCTGCTCTAGAACCGGCGATGTGTCATTCACGATCCGGTAACGCGATCCGATTATGTAACAGAAATGAATGTAACACATTTTGTATTTTGTTTTTCTCTCTTTTTTTCTTTCTTTTCAAAGCTGCTCCCACTCGAGGATTCTCATATGCATTCGACGACGTATGTTACGTAAACAGAAATCAATCACATCACGAAACCAAATTCATTGCATATGTAAATTAAAAAAATGTTCACGCACATATTAAAATTAAATATAGAACAAAAAAGAGGAGGATAATGAAATGCATTACGGGTGCACTCACTTTTCTCTAACATAGTCACTGTTACAATATTGAGTTTGCCACAAAAAGTATATCCGTTATTTATTAAGTCGAGGCGTACGTCAACGTGACTTCCAAAGTTTTCAACTTAGAGCATCACTCTCCGGGGACGAGAAGAACGCGCGAATGACGGTGCAAGACTGAGGCGTCGCGACGCCGATGCTCTCTCCATCGTGACGCCGTCTCTGTTTGAGTTTACGTTGACGTCGACGTAAACGGAAAACGTGCCAGGGCTACTTCGATCTGCCGCACAATTCAGTCCTACTTTTGCGGTACCCAAAATTGTATTACTTTTCCCGACGCGGAAAAGTGCAATGAAATTTTTCTAAATTTGTTCTGGGGAAAAAAAATTTGCATTTCACAGCAAATTGAATACGTACATTTTAAATAAGTTTTGCCTTAAAGTATTTACAGAAATTGAAAAAAGATAAATTTTATTGAATTTGGTCTGTGAAAATTGTGTGGATAATTTAAAACTCGTGGTTTTGAATGAAAAAAAATTTTTTTATTCATTTAATCATTCGAAAATTATATAAAATTTCAAAAAATATTAAAAATCAGTTTTTGACTTTAAGTAAGTCAGTTGGATAAATTTAAATTACAGTAGACAAATACGGTTTCACGTATTTTGATATTCAACATTTTTAAATTCAGAATTTCGATATAAAAATGTACATATGTTAAAGATTGCTTTAAAAAAAATAATAATAAATTGCAGTTGAAAACTTTTATTGCTTCTTTTGAATATGTTCTATTAAATGAATCAATATTCATCATTTTCATGTCACATTTTGAAAAAGAAAAAAAATTAAAAGTCTTTTAATATATTGCATTAACTCATTTTTCCACGTCAATAAAACTCTAATCGTTCTACAGTACCTGTTAACTCGTACAATAAAGCTGTTATCGTACAAAGACTATTTTAAATCAAATTGTCCCAGTTTTCAAGTAATCTCTGATTAATATTTTTCACTTCATATCCAATTAAAGCTTACATAATTAAACATTATTTCCTTTTATTTTTAACATATCAATGCCCAACATTTTTTCCATTTCAACGATACGTCAATTTTTGTTCATCTCATTCTTTTCTTTCTTAAAAATCAATTCAATTGAATACAAGCGAAAATACTAACCGATCACTATATCAATATCTTAATTCACTCCGATCATCGCGATATAAATGTCTAAAAAGATTCGAATGAAAGAAAACGACTTTATCTATTTTGATTTTTTTTTTTTTTTTTTTTTTGAACAGAAAAAAGTAATTTTTTGATGGTAAAAGAAATCTGACTTGACAATTTCAGTTATATTCTTTTATTGAATGCTTGCTACTTTCGTTAAAAATGTTTTCAAATATGATGTTTTTAAGCGGGGTAATACAGCGCGAAAAGAAATTGAATGTAAAATATAATATAAATTCTACGGTTGAAATGTAGCAAATAAAAACGTATCGTAATTGAAAAAAAGGCACAACTAATGTTTGTCAAACAAATACGCAATTTATAAATGGTTGGTATATTGATGCTCGTGGAGAGCTTTTTAATCAAAGAAAATAACACTCGAGTAACGCAATATAGTTTTCTGACACAGGTCCTTTGTACGGGAGTAATCAATGAAACAGCTGGCTTTTTATTTCGTAAAATATCAGGCGCATCTGATTGTGCGAAATAAATAACTATGATTTAACTGCATTCTCTTGTTGTCTGATATTTGAGTCAGAGGCAAGGAAAACGATTGATGCATGAAGGACAACAGCTAATGTATGCCTACAAATTTAAGATTACGACTCTTTTGAATTGTTTATCGACGTTATAAACCGTTATGAACCATTTTAAAATACATTCTCTAAAGATTCAATGTTCTTTATATACATGCCTTAAATTTATAAATTGTTCTACATTTTAGTTAAAATAATTTTAGCAAGAAATAAGTCATTATAAATGATATTAACTTTAAAAGGAATTTTTATACTGATAATAATTGCAAAGACAAAATTGGTAATGATTATTGCTAATCGGCTTTTAATCTGGATTTGGAAAAGTTTGTGACGGTGTCGTATTAATAGTAGAAAACGGTGACATCGGTAGCGGAAGTTAACGGTGTCTGACGGATGGCCGATAGCGGAAATGACAACGCGAGGCGTGTGAAAGAAAATTATCGACGTTACCTTGTCATTAGTTAACGTCGCGTGCGATTAACTGACTCACTCGACGATTTTTTCGCATCTCTTTGCCAACGTAAGTGGCATAATTTTATCAAACATGAAATTAGAAAAATAAACTTCATTAATTGCTTACTTTGTGATATATCGTATAATTTATTACACAATATTTATTGAATAAAAAGGTTTTTTTATCGATTGAAAAAGTAAATTGCAAAGGAATCTTATATAGGGAATTTTTTTTCAATCTTCCATAAAATTTAGTTATTCCGCTGTACAACTATTTTTGTGACAGATTCCGACAAGTTGCGGTGTAAAAGCAAATAAAAGACGCACCTTTATCGAGTAAAAAGCCCTTGGCTATTGTCAATTCATTGTCAATCTCGTGCAGAAGATCATTCGGTTTAGTACTCCCAGGTACGCGTTTTTTGCCAACCAAAAAAACATGTCGATGGTCTGATAAAACTTTAAATAAATTAATCTGTTGCATGCAACTTCCACAAGTAAGATATAGGTATAGATATATGTTTCAAGCGAATAAGCATTAGACAATTTCTATAATCATTTTAATATAACATCATGCTTAACAAAAACAGGACATCTGGAAAAATGATTGTATTTCATAATTAGAACTAAATGCAATTCATCAAGTTTCTACAAAAGAAATTGACTGAAAGAAAGGACCATGAAAAATGTTGTTGAAATGGTTGTAAAATTTTATTTTTAAAAACTGTTAGAAAAAAATGTTCATTGATCTTTTAGTATCCGGTTAGGTCTGTAAATACGACCTGTTTGGGTTTGCGTCGTTTCATCCAGTTTCGCAACGTTCGGAAATAGACGAAAGAAATCGGTGGTTTCTACTGTAAACTGGGATACTATGACGTCCAGCCACTGGCCTATTTTTCCGGCCGGACCTAAATTTAGCGGCACGTTACTTCTCGAGAATGAGTGTCGACGCATGGTAGACCTCCGTAATTTCGGATTGGGGCAAAGCAAACGACCGGATTGAGTGCGCGAACCGAATTACGAAACGTATAAACTGCGTACTCTTATTACAATTTGTTTATAGATGGGGATAACAATACAGAGGACAATTTTTTGTTCATGTTTGTAGGTCAATTTTTATTGAATGTTTGTCGAATGAAATAAAGAACGATCATTTGAGAAAGTCAGATTTGCTGCAACGGTTGGCACTCATCCAAACTCAAATTTCAGTAATATTAGATGAGAAAATAAGGTGTTTTACTTTAATATAGCAGTGTATTTGAAAGAAAAAATCTGTTTAGATTATGATAATAAAAGTGATAATATTAAAAATAATAATAATAATTTTGATTGTGAAGATAATTGTTTTTTTTGCACGACTAATTGCATTTTATTATGCTGTACGTTACGTCAATTTCGTGCTTTATGTTGTGTTCAATTTTACCGACATTGTGTTCATCATTGCCGACAATTATTTGAAAGAATGCATATTAAAAGTCTGCTCGAACAACGTCCATCGAGAATGCTAGATGAATTTTGAGGGAGAACTTAATTATTGTCAATTTGATGAAATTTTACGAAATAATTAATGGCGCGATGATGGAGTTTTTATTAGAATGCACAAATTTATTTCTAGTATTCGTAATAAATTGTTGCTTTTCAAATGAAAGAGATTTGTTCTTGCCGGGGATAAGAGAAAATACAACGCAGCAAAAAGCCAATATATTTCTGAATTATTTATTATATAAATGTCACGTTGATATAAGTTTAAAATCTTATTTATAACTTAATTAGATATTTCGTGAATATTATTTATACGTAACTTTAAGCGAAACTTGGTAATTAAGCTTCAAAAACAAACAAAAATTGAAACTAAAATCACAAAATTTCGACTTTAATATATGCTTCTGTTTGTATGCTCGGAGATTTGTATTTCAAGTGTAAGTTTTATGTTAGTAGCAAAAAATTTATGGCGACGTTATTTCGTAAGAATAAAATTTTATCTTAAAAATGTCGTATATATTTATACTTCAATTTATTCACGTTAAATTGTGTAATAATAATAATAATAATAAAAAGGAATAAAAAATAGATTTTATTTTGTGAACTTTATGCTAAATTAAATTTTAGTTTACTTTTATTTAAAAGCTTTCACACGTCACTCAAAAAAATTAGCTCCATTAAAAATTACAGTGTTTACTTAAAATGCTCAAAAATTCAATACCAAGATCACAGCTATCAAATTCGTAAACATGTTAGTATAGTATTAACAATTGAACACGAACCACGCTCACACAAAAACAACGCCTGGAAACAACAACCCGACTCACCGACGTCGCTCTCGTCTTCGGTTTCTGTTGAGATGCGCAAAAATTCTTGCAAATGTTTTGGTAATCTCTTCGCGTCTTCAACTTCCTTTCCGTCCAATAGACACTTCGCTTCCGTCGACTCTTCGTCCTCACTTCTCCTCTCGGACTCACAAATCTCCGACTCAGACTCAGATTCATCGTCCAATTGGATTCCAAATTTGTGCAACCGATTTCTTGCCTTCTCGATAAATTCACGCTCTACCGGACTCATGTTCGGCTTATCGTTCTGCTTATCCAAGTCCACGTGCGAGCTTATCTTGACAACCTTCTGCTGTTTCCTCTCCTCGCGTTCCATCACCTTGTTCAAGTACTCGTCATACATTAATTGACGAAACACTTCGCCGTTAGTAACTGTGCCACAGTTCACTGATTTCGGTCTCTCGGATTCACTCTCAAGAGCCGGCTTTGCATAATCAAAATTGTCCAAGTGCACTGTATTTCGAAATTTGCTAGAATTGCAACTCTTTTTTCGACGAAGAACAACATTTTCAAATTCTCCAGCACGAATGTTTTCATTTTCCGAAATACTGCTGTCCTCAGTAGCATCTCTTTTCTCTTCTGGTTCGATTTTCTCTTCTTCGGTGAGAATAACATTTTTCAATTGTTTTTCCAGTTTCTCAATATAATTTAACTGAGTTTCAAAATACTTTTGAGGACTTTGACAAACCAACTGCTCATTCAAGCCCTCTTGAAGTTGCTTCAAATTGTCCATTATCTCCGCAATGGTGACTTTCTTGATGAATTCTGTGTCATGTACTTTGATTATAGGATCACAGTTGTCAAACAAACTTCGAGTGTCTATGCTAGAACGATCGACTAAGACGACTCTGTTAGCTTTAGGAGCTACCGCTGGTTTGTTATCGATCAAGGCCGGGTTCACATTGTACTTTGGCTCGGGCGTTCTCTTGCAAAGCACCGGTGTCTGCTTACCTTCCGACACATCGCACGATTTATCGATTATCGCGCTGTTCATAGAAATTGAAGTCTTAGCAAATGGTATTGAATTTCGAACTGGCGAGTAGTTTGCATGGCTCGCAATTAACGCACTGTTTACGTAATTACGTTCACAAATTTTATTCAACATACCATCCCTCGTTTTTGGAAACACTATCTTGTCTTCGTCTTTGTGATTGATGTTGTCTGTAAATGCTGGAACAGGTCTAGCTAACTTTAACCAATCATTCAGTCTGCTGGCTCTCAATCTATCTTGTTTGTGAAGATTATTTTCGTTGCTCTTTGGATCATCCTCATCGATAACAATTAAATATCGATTTCGGTCTTGTTCTGCGGACGGGTTTAAACTAATGTTATACAACATCGGGAATACAGAAGGGCTCCGTACTTCTGTCCGGCAGCTTGTCCTGTTGAGAAATTTTGTATGGAGGTCAAGTAAATTGTCAGCACTGGTCCGAACTTGATATTCTTGTTGTGACGGTGAAAGACAAATCAGCAGTTTAGGATTCTCTTCCAGAGGAACACCCATCCAAACACTTTGTTTGTCCTCCATTAGAATTTGGTTGTTCATTGATTTGGTAAATTTCATTGTCGACAAATTGTTGGCATTTAATATACCGAAATTATTGACATTGCTGGGTAGCTTTGAATAAATTTTGTTCAAATTTGGTTGCTCAATTTCTGATAAAAATTTTTGTAATGAAAGATTTCTAAAAGTTTCTGTCTGCTGGCAAAATTGGTCCAACTTTCTCGGGCTTTCCATCGAAATATTATTCTGGTGTACGTGATACAAATTTTCGATCGAGGAATAAAAGATAGGTTTAGCATTTCTGGATTTCTTAACCCTTTCTTCCGAATCGCACTTACAGTTCGTTTGCGGTGATTGCTCCTCGCGATTTGGCCCTTTTCCAAATTCTTCATTGTTTTGCTGTTCTTCATCAATCACAAAAACGGAGTCGCTCACTGGCGCTTGTAACTGATAACACTTTTCCGTACTCACTGTTGCTGTACTGCTAGACGATTCGTGTCCCGCATAATCTATGGGACTCAAAGCATTAGAGGTGCAATGAGCCGCAAAAACTGGCACTTCGTTATTCAAATAAATTGTTTTTTCATTTGAATCAAATAATTTTTTAATATTTTTTTTGCTTTCAGGTTCATTAATTATATTTAATTTTTCGGATGCAGGATGTATAAATTTGGGGGTTTTAATATTAACATTTTTATGTGTTAGTTGACAGTTATGATTTTCAATTAATTCATTTTTGTCATTGACGTCAATGACTATTTCAGAATTCATTTTCATGTCAACATTGTTGTCACTTCTGCAAACTAACTGTACATTGTTGCTTAGAATATCTCCTCTACATTCCTTATCTACATTGAGTTTTAAATTTTCTATAAGATCACGAATATTTTTTGGTAAATGCAATTTGTCAAAATTCGGCAAATTAGCGATACTTTCTTTCATGAATTTTTGGTTAGACAAAGCAAGTGATATTGTATCGAATATCAAAAATGAGTCATCGGGAAAATCGTTTTCTTTTATCGTGCATAATATATAGTAATAAGGGTATGCAAAACAAGGGAGTGACTGCTTTGAAAGTTTGTTAAAAAGAGCTCTCGAACTTTTGCTTGATAAAAATATGGAATGGCATTGACGGCTAGGCCATATTTCCGGTGAATTCAGATTTTGATTTGAGGATATTTGATTACAAATTGGAGATTGTGAAATTTTTGACGTTTGCAATATTTTTTTGGCAGATTCATTGTTTAAAGATGTTGTAATCATTCGAGTATCGATATTATCTTGAAGAACTTGAGAAGAAGATTCAGCTTGTTTTCCTTTTTCAGTCATGTCAAAAGAACAATTTGATGAAAAGACTTTTTCCTTATCCAGTGTTACTTGCAAGTCTTTTTGTAACTCATTTGTCATTTGCATTACTTTTTCTGTAAAAACATTTATCAAGTCATTCGATAAAAATTCAGTTAAATTTTGCTCATTATCTACATTTACCTTTTTTAAATCAACTTTAATGATATTTGTTAAATCAGTATTTTTTAGTTGATTTGCATCATCTACTGAATCAGCTATTTTATTTATATTATCTTTATCTTTATGTCCGAATTCATCTTTTTTACTTACTTTCCTTCGAATATAATCGTTATTTCGGCGAAATTTACCGATTTCTTCATTGATAAAATCTCTTATATTCTGTTCACTTCCTTCAGCAACTTTTTCAGATTCTTCTTGAATAATGTCAAGACTTCTGTTAGTGTCGTTACTTTGCGAATAATAAGATTCTAAAATTGCGTGTTTGTAAGGTTTCATGTACGGAATGCTTCCTTGTGATATTTTTTCAGAGTTTACTTTGTGACATAATCCTGAACTTTCTGCAGATAAGCATGGCAGCTGTAAGCCCTCGATGTAATTTCGTAAATTATTTTCCTCGTCTTTGGTTATTAATGGTTCTTCTGCATCATCTTCAATGTTATCATTTTTATCAGATACGATTTCCAAAGTTATCGGTGATTTATTTTCATCTAATTCAATTTGTTCATCATTGATTTCAAAAATTTCAATTTCAGAATATCCTGAACAATGATTTTGAAAAAATTCTTCTTTATCTATTAAACTTTCAAATAATCGTTCTCTAATTTCCATTGGTTCCGAAATTATTACAAATGAATTATCGTCATTATCATTTTTGAAAGATTTTACATTTTCAATAGTTTTTGAATTTTCGATGGTTTCTATATCTTCAAAAGTATCTGAATTTTCGTTCATTTCTAAATTCTCAACAGTTTCTAAATGCTCATTAGCTTCGACATTTTCAATCATTTTCATTTTTTTTTCAACATTTACATTTGGAACAGTTTCTAAATTTTCTATAGTTTCTGAACTTTCGTTAATTTTTAAATTTTTTATAGTTTCTGAATTTTCGTTTATTTTTAAATTTTCAGCAGTTTTTGAATTTTCGACAGTTTCTATCTTTTCAACAGTTCTTACACTTTCAGTGAGGCTCACTGTGGCGGTTAAAGGTAAGACACTTAAATTGGTCACTTGACACGATCGTGAGTTATTATCAACTTGTTTTTCTATTATTTTGCACTTGTTCTTTTTCGTTCTACTCCTAGCTGTAGATAAATTTTGTAAAATCGGTAAAACAGTAGACTTTTTACTGGAGCTTGCATTTTCAGATTCGATAATGTCTCCCTGGAGGTGGCAACTTTGTTCTTCAGATTCATCGTTTTCCAAGGGAACAGGATCTTTTGGGGCTGAAACTGGCGGTTGAATTCGATTTCGATTGCGATTACGACGTTGCCGTCGATGCCGCGAGCCTGGCATTTTCCTGTTGTTATCTTTGCCGTCGGAAGTGCAACAGTTTAGCTCTGTGGATTGATAGAATAAGATCTCCAGAAAATGCCAAAAGTTTGATAAAAAAAACACCTAAACCATTTCTCTCATGAGCAACATAGTTATATAAATTCACATAAACAGGAAAGTTAATGCGCTTCCAGTATTGATTTCGTGTATCGTGTGATGTGAAACAACCCGATAGCTGTTGTCTTGGGAGCAGATAAACATGAAATTCTACATTTTACTAAACTTGATGGACGGTGTTTAGCGAACCTTATCGAACGATTATTTAAATAATTTTTTAAAACGATTATACAAATAATATTATAAAACGATTATTTAATAATAGCGAAACGGTATACAGATTTGTCAGGTGAAAAAAAGAGGAGGATGAACGCAATTCACGTAAAAACTGCAACGCTTAACGAAACAATATACGAAGAAATATTGAAACGGCATTGACTTTACAGATAAAACATTGAATTTTATGATCAGAAGAGCAACTGTATGTTTCATGATGGATATATGACCATGCGAGGTAAATTTTGTGCTTTTTTGTGTCTCTCATGCAACTTACTTTTGTTATCGTCGGCGCCTTCTTCCGGTGTCGAACTTTTTTGTTGTCCGTTCAGACCGATGTGATGGCTAAAGTCATCTGAAACAATGAGAAACGTAATCACCGTTTAATTTCTGATTAAATTGCACGTTCTACACTGAACACACTGGTGTGTTTAAATTCGCGGATACAAACTAAATGCGAGTTGCACTCCCACGTATACTTGTCACACGCCGGTCACGTGTGTGTACGCGCGGATATACTTACACCCTTAAATGCAAAATACGTTCTACAAACAGTGGATGGGATTGCGCGCAGAGTCAAGTATGTCTAGCATCAGGGTGGGTAATGGTGCGAGTGCACCACGACTCACGCGTTTAGTCTATAAAATGTCACATGCACACGGGTCGGCCAGTGTGCACACATCCGCGATGCTCCCCCCGCTGTTCCGGAATCGTGCACAGTACCACTTCCGAGACGGACTTCCTAACACACAATACAAAATCGTGCGCACTGGAACCCCACCCTCGAAAATTCCGCCATCCATTTTACAATTTATATGCTGTTGGGGTGGGGGCATCGCCTTACAGTTGGACAATTTTTTTCCATTTCACGTAACTGTGTTGTTCGCACGGATCGTCCTCGCTTTTATTGCCACAATTCTGTGCTGCCTCGCAGGGGTGTCTGACCTCGTTTTACATTTCCAACAATTTTGTCTTTAAAAATATTTAAAGAACTCAGTTGCAAATACGTAAAATTCACTTTTGTAGGCGAAAATTTTTTATTTTTTGTTGAGTAAATTAAGTATTATAATTAAAATAAACTCGATTAAAGAATTTATTTGAAACTAGTTATCGATATATTTGTTACTTCAATATTTCATGAGATTCTGCAGAGAAAAGAAAATTATTTTTCAGCTGGATACCTTTGATACTTAATTTCACTATAGCTTTTACTTTATGTTTCAATTTTATCTTTGTTACATCTATTTTATACTTTTATAAGTGAAATTTCATTTGAAATAATTCAATGTAGAAGGAAAAAAGAAACAGTTTTAAAATTTTTGGTTGCACAGTTTTTATGATTATTTTTTCTTTTTAATAAAATATATATAATTTTTGATAATGAAAAATTCACGATAATAAAATAAGACAAGTTTAAGATGAAGAAATCAGTTTTCATTTATTAAATTTCAAATTAGTTTCGAATTCTAGTGAAAAGTTTTAACGAAGGGTAAAAGCTAAATTAATACACAAAATTTGTTTGCATACAATTTTTCCAAGTTGCATCAAAATAAATAAAAGTAGCTTGTTTTCATCTCTGATTATGTATTTCCATTTTTTACGTTTTTCTGCTAGCTGTTAAGCATGAACGTAATGATAGAATAAAGATTATTATTTATGTAATAAGTGTTGATTCGACTTGTGAGGTCAAATACCACAAATTACTGATCCACACGTTCCTTGATAATAAATTTCAATGTATCTCAAAAAATTACATATGAGGCCATTAGGAACGGTAGGGAAATTAAAATTAATTTAGTAAAAATTAAATTAAAATAACTCTATGTGGACACAAATATAAGTCTTTTATTTAATTTACGTTTCGGATTTTATGACAATTCATTTTCAGACATGTGTCTAGTTTCTCGGTTCATCATGACACATTTAATCAAATTTACATATCGACGTATTAAACTTTTGATTTAAATTTTTACTAATTGTCTGATTAAGTTAAGTATGTAATTCAACTTTGAAAAGGGATTGTCATACAATCCGAAATGTAAGTTGAATAAAAAACTTATATTTGTGTTCACATAGGGTTAATTTAATTTTTTAATTTAATTTTAATTTCTCTACCGTTCCTAATGACCTCATAATTTTTTGAGATACATTAAAATAGAATAAAGAGTTATTTTAATAATATTTTCCCTGTTAAACTGATTTCCTCGTCAAAAGAATATTCTTAAAAGTTTTTATCTTACAACATTGCATGTGAAGTCATTTATATTTTATAGTTAATATATATTTTGGTTTCTACCTTACACAATTTTTAAAATATTTTCTGAGAATCTATTTTTTGTTTTTTCACATATATATACTATTAAAAATAAGTTCTCATTTCGTAAATTTTGAAACCAAAAAATATATGAAATTGTATTAAAAATAACTTATTTAAATAATGTTCTTAATTAAAAAATTCTAGTTATTATAATCACAATTATTTTGATCGATTTTTAAGGATTTTAATTCGCTTTATTTTTATTTTTAAAAAATTAAAAAAATATTTTTATTTACAACAAAAATATTTTCTCAGTGAATTATTTTATAACACGTGACTCGAATAACTGATAACTGAATTGAATATCAACACATAAAATACATTGATACAAAAAATATATACTAAAACATATGTGAAATCAAATATTTATAATGATACTATCTCCATTAACTTCGTTTTACAACAACAAAATTGTTCACTTTTTTTGGTTTTCACTTTTTTGTTCAACTTTGTGAACATTTTACGCATATGAAATAACTTGCATTATAAAAAATGCAAATAAACGGAAAAGAGATATTTTCGTTTGTTCACACTTTAATTAGTATGCGAAAGCATGATTCTTCATAATGTGAACTTACTTTTCATGCATTGTCTTGAGATTCTGAGTCTTGCATAAACAAGGGTGAGTGATGCTAATTAGGTGCGACCTCTCGAGACTTTGCGAGGGTGTCACAACCTTTGATAAAACTTTCATTAAAAGCAAACAAACATATTGATCAATAACGCCAAAAACATTTTCATTGCTAATATTATTGTATAAATATTCATAAATGTTGATAAAGAAATTGCCCCAAGCTACTTTGTTTCAATAACATTTATCTTATTTGCCTTTCTAAGTGTAAGTGTTCTATTTTCTCGTTTCAAAATGTTTATCTTTATAATTATCTTAGAACAAACAAAATTTTCATCATATAAAATTAAATGAATCTTGCAGGTTTGCTTTTTTCATTAATTTTCAACTTTGCATTTTTTGAAAAATTTGTTTCTTATTCTAATTTAATAATTAGACAAAATTAAGAACTACATATTAAGTGAAATATAATGTTTTTTAAGTAAAAATTTTATGATTACTTTGTTATGATTACTGAAATTGCATTGTTTGTATCTTGAGTGCAAAGCAAATGCATATCTATGAAGCGAAATTAATGAGAATCCTATTTTTAGTTTGCGTAATCTATTACCTAACGCAATAAAGTGATCAATAAAATGGAGTGTATATGAACCGGTCAGAATCGGGCTTGGCAGATGGAGGTCGGAGGGTGAAGGATAGAAGATGAGACCTGCGGAAACGCAGGCTCGGCCTCTTCAGTCCGTGACACCGCGCCCACATGCATTACATATACGCGTGCACTTCGTTTACAGTTCTACTTTAACGATTGCTACAATCGTATGATTACTGCAAATTTTTACAGAGATTTTGTAGTTTTTCATAGATATTTTTTAATTAACAAGACCATTTAATTATTGCATGTAGAAAAAAATATCTTATTCATAATTAGATTAATTTGGAATGAAAATTAAAAGGATGTATCGAAATTTTAATATCAGTTTCTATCTGATAGACCTAAGTGGTTTAATCAGAGTTAACTTCCCAATCGATTTAGCGATAGAAGAATTTTTTTTCTTATTTTGTAGAGAGAATTATCTTAATTTGCGATTTATTCTTAAGAGATCGGGTTTTGTTCTTTATTTTATCGCTGTTAGAAAGAATTCATTATAAAGCTTTTTTTTATATAGAAACAAATAATTGGAATTAAATAGCTTCAGATATTAAATTCAAGTTTCAATTCTTTCTTTTTCGGGGCTGTTTTTTTTATTAAATTACAAAAGACAGAATATTATTTATTGTCTGCAAAAATTATTTCAAAGGGATTTTTACAAAATCTTGAGTCAAAACCATTCTTATTATAATAAATTTAGATGAGTTTAATAATTTAATAAATTAAATTTTTTCGCAACATTACAAACAATTTTCATTGATCAAAATCTTTTGGAAATAAAAGTGACATGACATTCATAATTGTATGAACAAATACTAAAATAGTTGAATAATTCATTTGTGTAAAGTTAAATATGAAAAATATACTTTGATTCAAAAATAATTATGAAATTAGCTGTTCTACAGAAGAACTGCTTGGCAAAAAATGGGTTAATTAAAAAGTTAAAAAATTTTTTAAGAAGATATCTTACTGTTAAATTTAGCAAACAAAACTATGTAAAATTCATTCAACGAAATTGTCATTCAATGATATTTTAAAAAATTATTTTATCCAGATAATAACTAGAACAAAAAACTTTCTTAAGTAATACTTGAAACGAAAATAATTGTAGTCAGAGAGAAAGGATTTTCGGAAATATATATTTATTTTATGTTAATGGTAACAAGCTAATGAAAGCTTTATCGTTCAAGAAACAATTTCCGCGCGAGTTGGCTTACCAGTCTGCAGAGGGGATTGTTATTTCCGTCAGGGTATTATGTCGTTGAGGATGCACGGATAACCATAGAGAATCGTTTACAAACTCAAATTTCAGGCTATCTTTCTTTATCATACTGTTTGTAACACCAGCGTAATTCCATTAAAAGCCAACAGATAAAAGAAAACAATTGCCAGTCGGCCAACTGCAATTAAAGCTCTCATACCGTACACACAGATCGAAGCAAGGTCTCCATTCAGCAATGAATTTTGCGCCGCATCGATGCTCTCTATTGAGCCGCATTTCAACAAAGTTTCCATTGTGTCGTCCATGTTCTCAAAAAACGTTAACCCCTCGAAGAGTTGTTTTCTCTTATCTTCCACGTTGAATCTCACAGTTTTGCAGTTGTCTCTCTCCAAAATTGGCGACAATCGTCGACCTTTTTTGTGCTCTTGGTGAAACTTTTTTTCAACCATATTGCTCAATTGCATCAAATGTTCCGCGCTGTTTTCCAAAACTGCGACGGTATTCATTTGACGAAAATCAAGGCTGTTGAATTTGTGATCATTTCTATGCCTGTCGTCGTTGTAAAACGACGGCTCTAACAGTAACCGTAAAGTGTTCAATTCCTGTTGAAATCTGGCCTCGAGAATTGCGTCTGCTTCTGCCTGCGGGGTGTTAAGAACAAATGGTCTCTGCAAAGTGTCTCCCCCATTTTTCATTATTCTTGGGCCATTTTCGCCGCTGATAACGCGTCGTCTGACGCTACGTTTCAGTGCACGCTTTGTTCCGACTATTGTCCGTTTGCGACCTTTCAAAACCCTCGCAACTACTGAGCTTAGCAAGCCCTTTCGCGGGCTCTCCTTGCGTGCCAGTCTCGGCCTTTTCGTTATGACCAACGGATTAATGGCTTCCTTCGGATTGAGCTTCCGAGCCGAGTCACTTTGAGCTGTTAAGCAGTGCAGACAATTCGGGATCTTCATGTTCTGTTTAATTCAGCACAGAACTTGTTTAGATGGTCACACTCTTTATGCTTGATTAAACCTCTTAGTGGTGAAAAATCTTCAGCTCATGACGTACCTGTGTAATCCTTGCGGATTTTACTTCAACAGTATTACAAGATAAAGGAAAAGTCATTTAAAATGTATAGAGAGAAAATGATCACTTGTGTTTTATTTCACTCGAATAGTTAATTTCCATTTTATAAACCAAAGTCTTCTGCAGAAAATTTCTTTTACAAAATGTCTACACCTTGAGGATTAAATTGTATACACTTTACAATTCAAAAACCAACACTGCAATTGAAGATTACAATTCTTTTAAATCTCTGTTCGTTTAAAAAAATTAAACTTCTTGTATTTTGCACTATTTGAAATTAAAAATAACTTTTTTTTTGTAGGAAATCAATTTGTTTTGCAGAACCAATGTTGGTCGCGACTAATTATCGTCTGTGTCTTTTTAAGAACTTGCACATTTACGGAGCACTCTCTGCTCATCGGATCGGAAACAAAGAAACAATATCGTTCTTCTTTTCGCGGGATCATGTAACGTTTCGGATGATGGGTTGTTCTTCTGAATCAAGGCTCACGGAAGCAAATTGAAGCTGACGTGAGACGCGTGACGATGAGCCAAGAACTGACAGTTGATACTAAGGTCTGCTGTGCCTTGGAAGAAAGAACTGAATCGAAGTACCTTATGACGTAGTTTGTTTCAGTGAAGGGCGAGTCCGGGACAATGTCAGGTGTGTGTATTTGCAATACGGGGATAACATCAACGGCGATTTATTGTCACGCATTGCTGCTTCGAAGGGAGGACCGGCTTTTTGGACGACGGTTAAAAAAGAGGCACATGTGGTGTACCTTACTTCAAGACAGAAGTAATTAGGAGTTGGTCTTGCGAAGACAGTTTTAATGGTCAGAAATTAGTACGTTCAATGTAGCGGAAAATTCGATTGCATTTTTTTGTTCACATTCTTGCTTTGTTAAATCTCGTATTGTTTAATTGTATTGTTTGTAATTGCGTTTGATTTGTATTGTATTGAAAATGGCCTTGAATTAAAAACTGTAATTGAATTTGGTAATAGAAACAATTGCATTTAAGGGTATTACATTGTTTTAATAATTGAAATTTGTAATGAACAAATTGTAATCATATGTAGACGGCAAAACATTAATTACAATGTTTGTTTAAATAAAGTGTCTATTATAATGAATGTTTTTTTATTATCAACACGTATTCATAAAATAAATTGTAAAAGTTTTTTGATTAAAATGTTAAATAATGTGAGAAACTATTTGCTACAGTGAATATAGGAAATCACTTGGAAGCAAAGGTTCTGCAAATACATATTTTTTTATATTTACCTAAAAACACATTCGAAAATTCAACTGAATAAATGTCGATTATAGAAATGAAGCGACGATATTTTACGTTTCATATATGAAATCTTTGTAAAATCTTTTAAAGGGTTTTATCGTTGATTTTGCATTTTTCGCTATAGAGAATCTGTTATTCAAGTTGAAATTTTGAGCGAGCAAAAAAGTTTACATGTCTATCAATAATTCATGACGTATGAAAAAGCTATGGTGAAATAAAAGTAACAAAAGTTTGATTTTTAATGACAAGTATCTGAACAGTCGAGTAATCTCCTCGACCGGTGAAATTCCACGATTCTCAAATCCACCTTTTAAAAACTTACATTTTAATTTTTTTTCCAAAAAATATACGATTAAAAATGTTATTTCATTGTAGATTTTGAACGAACATTAAGTGAAAAATAAATGATTTCAAATTACCATCGCTGTTTTTCTTGGTTCCTGGTGAAACTGAGCTAATATTGGAGGTGATTTTTGTTGTAGTTTCTGAAATCGAACATAAAATATCAGAATTCTGAAAAGTTTTGCATTTTGATTTGCGCATTGTAATATTCAATGGAGCGTTACTTACTGTGAACGGTTTCGATGGATGTGTTTGTCTGGAGACTGCTTTTGTATATTTTGCCTTTTGGAGATCCAGTCGTTTCTCTAAAAGTAAGAAAAAAATAAAAAAATGTATTTCTTTACCTTTCCAATTTTTATTCTCACAACATCAATGCATAAACTTTAAATGCAATTGAACTCGAATTTAATATACATAATAATATCGATTTAGCTTATAAAACAGTTATTTGCAAGAACCAAAGTGTTCAAATTGTTTATTTAGATCAAAAACTACTTTAATTTGAAACTCATTAATAATTTTTTTCTATGTATGTATATAATAATTTTAAAAAAATATTTATTCTTTTCGTAAATCTTTTTTTTTTGCTGTGATTTTTGTAACTGTATAATAGATGAGTTTTGATCAGATTTTCGATTTTACGCAGCTTTTCCGTATGGCGTTTGAAAAATAAATTAGCAAGACTTTGTCACGGCCGTTGGAGCCGGACCAAATCAGTGAAGCGTTGCGAGTTGTTACGTACACGTTCGCATGTCAACGTTAATTTTTGTAAAAAAAAAAAAAAAAAAAAACAATTG
>JABFPM010000473.1:0-28440 GCA_022817325.1 Idris sp. 1 HC-2018 | reverse complement strand
GCTCTATAACCACTGTCAGGAATTACTCAGTCGTTTGCGTTCACTAAAAGGTAAACATATATAGACAAGATGTGCTGATAATGCACCGACATAAATACGTGTGTGTATATATGTATATATAGAGAGAGATTTATAGACATGGAAAGTTTTTCATAACCTTGCTTCTCTTTCTTTTAATTACGATTTTCATTTATGTTTCAAAACGATGCAGAGCACAGTGTCCGTTTGACAAAATGATCATGTTAAACGTTATCGACGATTCTACTGCAACTTTTTTTTCCTTCTGCTTTAATTATTTCATTTGAGCTTTAGACACTTTTACTGCGGAAATTAATTCTTTTTTTCTTCTTTTTCTTTTTTAAAGAACTGCATCTGACATTCGATGCATGAAGTTTAAACAATTATAGGTTTTAATTGTAATAATTTTTTAAGAGTAAAAAATGAAGATGATGAAAAATGAAAAAGTTGTTTTGGCTGGTCAAGAATCTTTAATTATTTTGTCGAGTCTAGGGAAATCCGGTGTATTCTCGTCGAAATGTTGCTGCAATTATTTATGGCCTGAAATAATTAATTAAACAGTTGCGTTCATTAATTAATGGCTTTGATAATTAATGAATGCATAATTGAGATTTCAAAAAGGAGGGGGAAGGGATTTACGAACATGATTTCATTTGAGTTTTAAAAAAACAATATTTTTATGACTCCTTGACTTGTTGACTAAATTTCTCATGTTTTCTTATTACTTAAGTAAGTTTTTATTTTTTAATCAAACTAACCAATTATTTAATGATTCTACGAATTTGCATTAGAATGTTAGCATTCAAATTAGGCAGAAAATCAAAATTTTCAATAAATTAAATTGTGTTTGCAATCTAATAAAATGTAATCAGTGAAATTACTTTAAACAAATGTAACTTTATATTGAAACATTAAAATGTTTTATTATGCACCGCGTATTACTGAACGAAAATCAAATCAAATAAACAATGATTTAACAATCATAATAAATTGATTAACAAAATCGATAACTGGCATGCGAAAAGTAATAAATTTTTATTTGTCAAACAAGAAAAAAACTTTCTACAAATTGAAGGAATAAATTTGCATTTCAAGCAATTACAAAAGTATTGATACAAAAAATGAAATAAGCAACTTTTAATTGTTAAAAATAAAAACAAATATTTACAGCCGTTTTCTTAATTATAAAACGTTAATGTTTATTTTACGTGATATGTGTACTACCAATTAAAATGTAATTTCAAATAGAAATTAATTCAGAGCAGCATCGCTGAAATCGTACAAATATTTCTTACTCTGAAGAGAGATACAAAAACAAAAAAAGGTGAAAGAACAACCGTTGACTGCAAATTTGACGCAAATCGTGAGAAACTTAACAGCGGAATTGTTTTCATTCGTTGCGTCCACACGAATGCACAAATCGATAATGAAATAATAAAAAACAAAAGCGCTCGTGCGCATTTTTTGTTGTCCGCTGTTTTTTTGTTTTTTTTCGCGAGAAATTTTTTTTGTCTAGCGCACTGAGTACACAATTCGATCAAGAATGCATCTCCAATATCAACAAAAATGCAAAAAATGAATGTATTTGTTTCACTCGCTCATTACAAGCCTACCCACGCATCGTAGATTTTGCACGAATATAATAAATGCGTGCAAATCGAGCTAGCGGAAATATTTTTGTTTGTTTAAATCAACATGAAAATATTGTATTGAACAATACACTTTTATTTTACTTTTTTCCGCCTTAATCAATTCACTTTAACAGCGTATTTATACTTTTTAGTAAAAAAATTAAAACTTCCGTAACTTGCGAATGAAGATTAACTGTGAAGAAAAAGTTTGAAGGAAATATAATATTTTTATTAGAATAATAAACTTTGGTAGAAAAAAAGCAGGTGGAAAGTGTCAAGTACACAACGGTTCATTTAAACAAATTGAATCAAAGGTTTGTGCATTATAATTTACTCTGCTATTAAGTATGCATTTTTTTTGTTCTCTGCATATAAATTTGAATAAATTATGACGTCAAGTATTCCGAATATGTATACAGTAAAAATATATATAAAGTGCGCATTACTTTGTTCATTATTATTTATACATTATTTATGTTTCAATTTTTATGAATAAATACATTTTCTTTTACATATAACTTAAACAATTTCTTTTAACAAAAATTTAAATATATTTCTCATGAAGAATAAATAAATTGTAAAAAAATTAACAATACTGTTGTATTTTGTAGAAATAATTGTAAAAACAATTTAAAATCTGAAAAAATTTCTCTTAAAACAGAATTTATTTGCACATATACAATAATCAAAAAAATAACGCACATATCTTTATCAACTATATTATTTTAGAGAAACAACAAAACCAAACGCTCTGGCCAAACGTGAAACACGCAACACAGCCACCGGCGCTATCGAATGTGGTTTGCAATCAAAAAACATCTCGCCATTCATATTCAATTAAAATATACCAACATCCGGCTTTGACAATAAAAAAAAAATTCATTCATCACTGAAAGAAAGACAAAAACAAAACTAAAAAGAAATCGACTCTCTTCAATGACCGTAAATTTGCCTGCTCTAAAATTAGCTTGGGCAAACTTTTTCCAAGAACAAATGTTATATCCGTTTCCTACCGTCAGAACAGTAGCCGAGAGATAAATATTTGAACAGATGATACAGTCTGTCTCATCGAAAGTGCGCTTCAAAATTTGTGTTTTTTCTCCAAACTCAGTTTGGATAGCTGTAACTACACTATCGAAGTCTAAACTAAATTTTGAAACACCGAAGAAAAAGATGACAAAAATTCTTCCATTATATAAGTCCGCTTGTATAAATTATATTTGACGCTCGGCATGAAATATAGATGTCCAATTGGGATCGATCGGGCATGATAAATTTGTATTCATCACGTATTCAATTATCCGCCGGCGCCTCTTTAGCCCGTTTTCATTGATTTTCTGCAAAATTTTTGGAGGGGCAACGAAACTCGTTTTCTGTCTTAGAAGGCTGATGTTTAAATTAAAGCGCAACGCTGCTTTAACTCAAGGGTGCAAGTTTTCGTCGTCGATGGTACTTTCAATCCCCCTCATTGATTGGACTGCGAACTACTGTCCGGCCTTGAATAATTCATACATTATTCCGCGATAAACCAATTGCTGCCTAACCAAATTCGAAAAGAAGTAAAAAAAGAGGCCTACGTGGTCTGCCTCAGTGACGGTGATGAGTCATACGAAGGAAAGGAAACGCCTACACGAGGAATTATTATTACGATATTAAAAGGCCCTCTGATGAGCTGGGGTTAGTTTTCTGATCAGGTCCTCTGATGATCACCAAAATTATACCCAAATCGTTCGAATTCTTTTACCAATTTGATTATAATTAGTCAAAAGAAAAAAATTAGATTAAAATAATTTATATTCAGAGGTTGTGAACAAAGATAATTATGTAAAAGTTTTATTTTGTGATATTGTTTATATAAATTTTATTTCACAGATTAAATTGTTTGCTATATTCGTAAGTATAATAAATGAAGCAAAAGTAACTTGTAAGTATAATACAATTTCAGATTCATGTCCCCAAATTGTAGTCGGGGAAAAAACAAAGTCTTTCGACGATTGCACAGCATTCTAATTTCTCTGAGTTCACTTATGCAGGTCAACAAGTGGTCTAAAGATGCAAATCCGGAGGTCCTTCACCAGGTTGAACGTCAATTCAGCGGCCATATTTTGGGTCAAAAAGTGAACCTTCGCGCCTCACTCAAATTCTATTTCAATGTTTGCACAGCAAAGAATAAACCTATATATATATATAAGTCAAGTTTGTCAACTTGTTCTCTCTCATTAAGGTCATTATAATCACATTTTGCCCCACTTGGACCAATTCACGTTGCCTAATCCAGCAATCAAAGCCCGATTCTTCAAATAATGACTGGCTCAAGAATCAGAGAAAAACTTATCTCGAGTTTCTTCCATTTTTCCGGCCTTTTATTGCAAACGAAAAGGGCCACTTCCTTAAACACAATATCGAGGTCGTCCGATAATCGTGTACGACGTCAATAATTGGCCTCGCAATTTTTTTTCTTCTTCTTTCTTTCTTTAGTTCTATATTTTTACAGCATAATAATAAGGCATTGCGCACTTTTATTGCATTATTTGTATAATTGCAGCCAATCTCAAATGCGCCTTTCGCATAAAAGATGCACGCAGCTTAATTACAAGATTTGTTCGCTCTTGCATTACATCGTTATTTGCATCGTTTAAGTTTCATCTTCTAGAAAATGTCTATCCGGAGCTTTTCCAAATCCAGAGTTTCAAATATATCACTTCAGTTCTGCTTTTTAAAAATAAAAAAACAAAATCTCGAACCAAAAATAGATAAACCCTTTATTTATGTCATGATTTTTCGTTTAGTCGAGTTGACAAAGTTGCGTTTTTCGCTGAGTGTTTACGTTGGTCGGGTTTTACGCGGTACTGTTTATATTGTCAACACATGTAATTAACAATTTACAAACTGACAGAGGAAACTTCACTAACAAATATTAAAACAAAAAAAAGTGCGTTTTTTTCCAAAATCTGTAACAATATTTCGGATTTAAAAAGTAAAATAAGAATGATTCACTATACGAAAAATGGTACGAAAACAAAGAAATGGAATGAAAAATCGGGTTATTTACGTTATCGAAAGGACGATGCCAGGAGCGCTGCTTTAATAAAAAGCAAACAAAAAGCCCAAGGAAGACGAACAAAAAACGAAAAAAGAAAAGAAGTATCGAGAGAGAATAGACGAAATTAAATATGAATAAGGTTGCGTAGAAGCGGGCACACATTTTTCATTCTTTGTTAGTGTTTCCAGCGCAGCATTCTTGACCTTTCAGCATTTGTGCCGTATCAACGGAAGTAGCGCTGGATTTTTCTTTCGACAAAAGATTTATGAAGGAGCCTGGTGGAGAAGCACCACAGCTACTTATCCTGGCCTCGAGTGGCCTCTTGAACTTGGAGTACAAAAAATACGCGTGGGCACATAGAGAGAGGGAACCTTAGGAGGGGACCTAAGGCCAATCATTTTCTGCAAACATAAATGAAGTGTAATTTCAAAAGACTCGGTGCAGAGAAAATACTCTTACACAATAATGAAAGTATCCATACGATGACGAAGATAGTGATGATTTTCTTTCTTCGTTTTTTTTACAGGACAAAAAAAAGTTGTATTTACTATACACTTAATGAACTTACGACATGGTCGACGCAGTTATGCCCAGCCAGAAATTATTATACTTCCGAATTAAACACCCCGTAATATAGTTGGGTATAAACTAACTTGCCGCAGGTTAATGTATATTCCGCTAACATTGGGATAATTCATTTTCAAAAGAGAATTAGAATGCATTCTGCGTTCAAATGGAATGTTATTCGCGCGTGTCCGCATTGCATTTTGGTTATTAATGGACAACTTTGAGGCCGCAATTTTTCATTAATTTGTGGATATATTATATATATTATTTATATATGTTTTCATATTATTTTTACTTAAACTAAATTAGTTTCAAAGAAAACAACATTTGATAAGATAACACCTTGGTTTTTATATTGCAACTTGAAATGAATTGTAAATTAAGTCACATGATACACTAAAATCAACGGCAAAAATGATTCCAAGTTTAATCCAACTGGGACACAACACAGAACTGCTGCAGTAAATTTGTTTTAAAGTGATAAAATAAAAATTTCTGATTTAAAATGTTAACTCTTAAAGAAAAATTTTACGAAGCTATATTTGTGTGGTAGTTAATAGAATATTACTGATGTATTTAAATTGAGTTTTTTATTTTTGTATATCATGCAATAAAATTACAAAAAAAATTTACTTTATATATATGTATATTTTACGTTGCAATAAAAGAACGGAAAAATAATTTGTGTATTCATATATTTTTAATTATATTGATTTTTTATATGTTTGGTTTTTAATAATCAAAGTTATATTGCAAATATATTGCATTTAAATTAATTTTTTATATGTATAGTTTACATTATTATTTTGAGGTATTTCTCTTGCTACAAATATCTCATTATATTGTTACTGTTAAATATATTCTTATATTTTTTTGGCAAAATAAAACGAGATCCAATACTAATCCGAGCTGATTTATGGTTACTAAAAGCTCAACTTACGTATTTTGTAGCTTGAATGTGTTGTACGTATTTTGATATGTTTGTTATTATGATTCATATGAGTTTTCATACAATAAATGTATACCTATTGTTATATAAATACGAAGTATTTGTTGCATTTCAATAATAGCAAAGTATTTTGATAATATCTTTTCACATTTATTAATTTTGTTTTATATTTATTCAAATCAATTAATTCCAATATAAATAAATAAATTGAATTACAAAATAAGTAGCAACAAAGTATAAATTTTCAACAAATACGTAAATACTTTTATGTCATCTGAATTTTTTAAAAGACTTACTTCAAAATATGTTCTAGATAAACATTTTATTGAAAATAAAAAATTGATAATACTTTTTTTGTATGAAAAAAAAATTCATTTCAAAAGGGTATTTTTTATCATCAATCATCTAAACGATTTTACAATAAATGTTGAAGTTACATCAATTGCATTAGACTGATATTATCCGATAGCACCGTTGATATAGGTCGCTGTTAACAAAAATATACCTAAGACATGAAATAAGTAAATTTTAAAAGAAATTTCCTTTAATATCAATTTTTTTTTCAATAAAACTAGGTCGTACAATATATTGTGTCACAGTTGAGCAACATTATCTTACGTTTCAACGTTACATCAACCATAAAATTTCTATACAAAATAAAATGAAAAATATGAAGCTATTATCCCACAAACTGTTTATAATTAAATATCCAATAGAAAAGCAATTCCAAAAATGTCTTGAAAAAGACTTTTAACAAAATAACATTATCCTAATTTTTTAGCCAAAGATAAAGGAAAACATAGTGAAAAAGAAAAAAAGTTTTATTTTATCTACATTGATAAGATTATCAAATTGATAAAACCAACTGAATTACTCAAAGGCATACATTTCTGTTAGAAAAAACTTTTTGAAGACCGCACTATCGAATCGAAAATATTTTGAAAAAGTTCGATAAACAAGTCCGAGTTCTTCTATAGCCAAGACAACAATGGCTCTGCGCATGCGTGCAAATGTTTTTCAATTTCAATTGGATTATCGAGCTTTTTTTGTGGGTGGCAAACAAATGAATAATCACGTCATTTTGTGTTTACTTCAGAGATAAGGTCGAGCTTACTTTTAAATATAAGTCATGTCAAAAGCTTTTACAGACGTGACGAATTTCCTTTTCCGAAAATGTAAAATGCGTTTTTCATCATCCTGATTCCTTATGATATTGTTTTCCTGACTTGTTTGAGATGCAAAATGTGACACAGATAAAAAAAC
Organism: Idris sp. 1 HC-2018; assembly: GCA_022817325.1. Lineage (NCBI taxonomy): Eukaryota > Metazoa > Arthropoda > Insecta > Hymenoptera > Scelionidae > Idris > Idris sp. 1 HC-2018. Next base: position 20,969 of record JABFPM010000473.1, on the reverse strand, counting down.
GCCTGCCAAGACAATCGTTTTCGCCTGTTGACATGAGATTTTGTGCGCCTTTTTTAGCGGAGTAACGTTTTATTATATTTTTCTAAAAAGCTGACTTTTGCATTTTGTTGAAGATAAATGGTTGATGCCTTTTATTATTTTTATACTTTTGATTTGGTATTGTGAATTTGACGCTTACAACAAGAGAAATGTTATTGGAAAAATGATTATTATGCGCTTGAAAAAAGTGAATTGTATATAACTAAAATGCTGAAACGTGGATGGAAATGAAAATAGGCTTTATTTTTGACATTTTTTTTCTATGTAAATTATTAACATGTAAAAGAAAAAGATGCGACGACACGTAAGTGAATATTTTTTTAGTGAAATTTGTGCTTTGTAAATAACATTTACAAATTCACACTTTTGTTTACTTTTCAAATAGAAAAATATATTTCATACATAATAGGATGGTTTATGTTGAAAAATGATTTATTAATGTTATACTGTGTGAGTGATGTCAAATTTCATGTATGAAATATAGAAAACACCGACAATATTTTAAAACAAAAAAAACTAATAATAAAAATGCATAGTAGAGGAGAATTCCGTATTATTATGCACTTGAAGTTTACAAAATAAAAGTGAACTTTTAAAAAAGCAAGGGCGATGAAATTTTAAATAGATAAATAAAAAATAACCATCAATTACGCGAAATTGCTTAGCTTACACACAGACATGCATCATAATTCAAGCGCACCTTTAAAACACGTCCTCGTAATTGCGACCAAACTTTCATTACATTCTGCGATCCAAATATTCATTTTTCATTTGAACAACTCATATCGCCTGACATTATTGTATCCCCAAATATTTTTACTAGTAAAAATTTACAAACCAACAAGACAGATAAGTGTGTATACAAATTATTATTTATCGTTTTTTCAAATTACTTCAATGGAAATATTTATTTAAAATGTGTATATAAAAACGTCTACCAAAAACAGGAGCTCATTCAAATTTTTGATTAATTTTGTAAACGTGCTAAACAAATATCAACTCGCTTGCTCACGTTCACCGGCGCCAAACTAATTTATTTATTTGTCGGTTGTCACCCACTGAAATTGATCTCGCTCAGATTACAAACGACGATTCAAATGCGGGTCAGATTCGAATTTTCGATAGACAGAATGTGCGTTCTGCGATTGACACGACAAGGCATTACTTCAGGGACGTAATCTTGATTTCCTTTTTTTCAAATCTTAATCATCATTTTTGTTCTACCCATGTTAAGTGCCTAATTGAAATAAATCTACACGATTTTTAATTTTGTATATCAAAATTAAAATTATATTTAAATGTATGTATATCAGGAAGGAAACATCACAGATCATAAAAAAAGACACAAGTCCATTAGAAATATAAAAAAAAAATTCTTTTCAAGAACTGCAATTTATTTTGAGAAAAATATGATTTTGAAAAGGGAGATAATTGAAAATCGCGTATTTATGAATGAGTTTGCAAGACACAAACCAACCCAAGATGTAAATAAAAGAAGTTATTAATGAAAGTATTGCAGTTTTCTGTGCATTTGCATAATAATATTATTATGCAAGAATAATAATCCCAGTACATATTTTAACAGCAGATATAAACTTTTTTTTTCTTTTTTTCGGCAGAAAAACAAATTCATTGAGTTCTAAGATTAATATTTCGAATATAAAAATTCCATCTAAATTGTATCATTTCTTCTATAAATTAATATTGAAATAAAAAATACGCAATACAATTTTGAATATTAATAAGGTTTTAAAAATCAGAATATTAAGTATTACTGAAGTTATGAATGCAATTTCACTGTTACCAATGAATGGAAATAGTAATTTGTTTCATTTTTAATCATATTTGCATATTTTTAAATTCGTTATTAACAAATTATACAATAAATTGTCAATAAACTTAATGAACAAAGGTTGTAAAATTAAATTCAACCATTTACAATCATAAAATTTGTTCAAATTTTGTCAAATATGTAAAAACCTTAATTCGATTAAGATAATTTCCATAATTTCATAAATATGGATGAGAATATTTTAGGAAAACAATCCCTTTTTCGATCAAATTCGTTCTATTGGAAAAGACTTTTATTAATTATGTATAATATTCACTGAAAATGGTTTTTTAAAGTTGAATTTCCACCTTCCAATTATGTTGAACAACGTTAAATTTTCATATTGTATAACAATGTGAAACCAATTTTTTATATTCATAAAATTTTCAGATTTAAAATCATAATTTAAGTAACAATTACATGAAAAAATTTTATATATATGTATGCTTGTATTTTTTGCATATCTGCAAATCCAAAATTAACTGCCACTTGGAAAGAAAAAAGAATTTTCTTAACTAATATGTTTTTTCAAGGAAGTTTTTTAAAGACCAGTTTTTGTAATTCGTTTGTAAGTGACATTTTTTTTAATATTTTTTAAGACACTTATTAAATGTATTTGTCAATGAAATTATTTTAAATCTTTTTAAAAAGTATTTTTTATTTTTCAGGGAGGCTTCGCCCTCTAGACCACTACATTGCCTCGCTTTACTCGTCTATTTTGGATTCGCTCAATTATGATGTTTTATGTGAGTGCGTTTCAATTAAAACTCAATCAGATTTTTAAGTAAATTTGACATTCCGTTGAGAAGAAACTTAGTTAAACAATTTAAAACCAATTGACAAAAACAGCAAATTACAAAACAAATTTAAATTGAATTAAAATACACAAAGAGAAACTACGTTTTTCAGCTGAAAATATTTTTGGGTATTAATTTAATGTTATTTGTAAGTTGCTCTGCAAACAAAATTCTCTCTATGAAGGTCGTTGACAAATTATTTAAGCTAATAATGCTGTAAAAATGCGTCAAACTTTTTTATTACAGTTTATATATTTATACAATGTTGCTACAGAGAATGAGGAGTTCATATGCAAATGTAAGATATAAATTCTGCTATGCATTATGTAGATAGAAAAATGTTAAATATAATATATTTACTGTGCAAGTATACACATAAAAATATGTTTCTATGTCATCAAAAGTTTTCTCGGTCTATGCATGGTATGTAATTTTATCCAATTTTGTATGTTTTAACATTTCTTATATTGAAAAATCGATACCTCTGCACAAATGGAAACGAAGGTCATCACAATATGCATGTAAAAGATTTTGTTAAATAATAACGCTATCAGTATAATATTTGAATACAATTTCAGATCACTAAAATTATAATATTGCGTATAATCGAATAATCTACATATAAAATTAAACTTTTATATCACACATAAATGAGAATTATACATTTTAAATTTAAAAAGAAAATAAAATTAAATGTATTTAACTTTTAAATCAATTTAAATGAATAATAATAATAACAACAACAATCTATATAACGATAAAATCAAATTATAAACGCAGTTTATTTCGGTACACCAACTCAGCGATGAATAAATGTCAAAACTTTTTAAAATATTATGTTTAATAAAAAAAGTTATTTCCACCGCAGAAAGTAAGCTTTTTATATTTGGTTTAAAATCAACGCAAACAAAATAGAAAATTAATGTTCAAAGCATAATGATAAATGTAGGGTTAATTAATGAAATAAAAGTGATAAAGTTAAAATAAAAATTTGTAAAAATCGACCTGTTTTGACAATGAATTTCGTATCCGTCCTTGGTATGTAAACGACTTCCGTATCCTGCCCTGTTAATGATCAAAATATTTTAGTGTATTGAAAAATATTCGTTTAAATAAATATAACGTACAAAATAATATACAAATAGATTTGATTATTGTTACATGTAAAAGCCACTATTTAAAATGAAACATAATTATCAATTATTTATCGTATGAAATGAAAAGCTTAATTATATCTCATCAAATCAAATTCACGAATTATATAAGAAAACATATATCATCCTGCTGCAACGCTTTTCATTTGCCATAAGAAATTAATACTTTTGTTTTTTATCGCGAAAATATTCCTATTTAATTTATTATTTATATAAAAATATTCTCATTTAATTTTTTATACAGACATAAACGTTTTAAAAAGTAATTTTTAATGCAGTAATTTGATGATTGTAAAATAAATTGCATGTCATTTAAAAGGGGAAAAATTTGTATAATTAAGTTAGTTAAATATTATAGGATTTTTTTTTTATTTTAAAGAAAAAAAATGTGTCATAAATTGAGTAACTTTATATAAAACTGAAGCTTTAAATTACCGAGTAAAAGATATCTTAATACACATTGCTCATTGAAATATTGATTCCAAGACGCTTGCAAGTAATTACTTTAAGACACTAATTATTACGTTAATGCAAACATTTTTCTAAAAGTCTTTAGAGCGACGTTTATATCTATGAACTAAAGGAATTAATTTTCTTTTTTCTATGAAAAAATATGTAAAGAAGTTATTTACATTACAGTTGCAAGATAATACTATAAGCCAATCTAATTAATTTGTTTTCATTTGTTTCTGGTATTTTGTTTTACAAAAACTATAAAAATAAAAAATTTTATTTGCTAAAATTGTATTAAAGTACTCTTATGCAAAAAGTAATATCCACTTAACATAAAATATTAAATTTACAGTAAATATATTTTTGTAATTTTAAAACTAAATAATGAAAGCATATTAATTCCTAGTTGAAAATAATTGGATTACATTAAGGATTTAGGATATTATATAATTCATTTAAAGTTCGTATAATGTAAATGTTACTTGAATATCCTCTTGAATAGTGCACAATTATTAAATAAATGTAATTTAATTCAAATATACAATCGATTTTCATATTAAATTATTATTATATTTTATTAAAATGAATGTTAAAATGTTAATTAATTTTTATTAAACTTATATCAAAAAGCATCTACATCTTTTGAAAAAATTAAATAAACAGAATAGCTTAATTATTTTTATATTATAACATTAATTGATTTTCTGCAATATTAAAAAAAATCCACTTTAAAAAACATACCATCATTTGAAGATATTTTGAAAATTGTGTAAAAATTAAAATTACTTAGTAGGGTCAATGAATGAATACTTTAGCATTTTTCCACCTAATTGTAAATAAATCTTAATTTATTCGTTTATAAAATTAATTTATAAAAATCTCATAGAAAATCGAAATAGACTGTTTATACATTGAAGTTTAAAAAATATATGTTTTTTATATATATAACATATTTTTAACAAAAATCAATTCTAAATATGAGAAATTGCACCAGTGAATGAGCACCTAAATTTTAGCGTATAAAATTATAAAATGTACTTGATTATTAGAATACTATATTTAATTAGATGAAATTGTTTAAATTATTTGGTTTTTTGTTGCAATTTTATTTTATTTATACTTTTTATTGATACTGTTCATTTACTGATACATACACCTTACGTATTTTATAATAAAATCGTTGTTAAACTTTGATATAATAACTTCATTAAAAATATTGTTGACATTGAATTTCTTTACAATATTTTAAATATTTTACTAATGTATTTTACCGCTCTAAAACTGAGCAAAGTCTGCAAATGTTTAGACATATTTATTTTTTAAAATTAAATTGCTTTGTCATTTTTGCCAAAGTTTGAACTTTCAAAAACTTCGATCATAAAGCTAAAAATCGCACACAATTTTATAACATATAATATGAAATGAACAATTATTTCTGCTATTATAAAATGTTTAATTTTTCATTAATACGTTAATAAAATTGTTTTCTGATTTCTTTAAAATCAACAAAAAATCTCGATTTTAAATTTTTATACTAATTAACAATACCTAATAATCCAAATTAAATAATAATCTTGTTTAATAAAATAACTTTGTCCTCTCTAAAATAATTCTCATCTCAAAAGGTGTTTCTTTAAAATATGCAAAACCTCTCTACAATCCGACACTTTGTCGTCATCAAATTACCCAACATCTTTAGAAAGAGAATGTAAAACAAGTAACTCGTGAATACATACCTAATTGGACGTACATCTTGGGCCTGACGTTCTCCTGCCAGGCTGCATTTATGCGGTGGCAGTACACCACAAGGCAGCAGCACAAGACAAAAATTATTCGTGCCGGTTGGCGCATCGTTGGTCGCGGTGGGCCCTGCTCTGGCCCTCCAATTAATCCCAATCCAAATGCAACTGCACTAACAAATAAATCCAACCGGCTCGCACACTTTGACAGCTCATCAACCACTTGTTAAAAACCACACCAAAAATCGCTGTCACCAATATAAACACCACCAACAAAAAGAACACAACAGAAAAGCAAAAAACCAAAAAAAAGAGCTCCGGGAAAGGGGACCTTTTTTCACTTGCTGCTGCGCGAAAGACGCCGATTTATTTGCGCGTCGCACGTAACAACAGTCGGCCAACACGCGAGCATCATTTTTGTTCTCACTGGTCCTCTCGCCGCGTCGACCCGCGGGACACTAAAACGCAGCGCAGCACCACTGCGTCTCGAGCACGCGTCACGCGCACGCGTCGCTTCCCCCGCACGAATCAGAACCAAGCTGCGCGCGCAATAGCTCAGTCTGTCCTTGTCTGGTGGCTGGATTTTTGTCTCCGCAGGAGAGGTTGTCTCTTTCTGACTTTGGCTCTGGTTCTTTGCCGACCCACCCTCGATCTCCGTCCTTCTTTATTTCGGTTCCTTCCACGCTTCCGCTGCTCCTCGGGCTGCCAAATTTCAACCCCCGGATATCACGCGCGACAGAGCATCCGTCGTGTTGGACTTGCAGCCCCGCAAACTCGGCAACCTACGAAATAACAGAGGGCGTCCTTTTATTGCATGTGTACAGTTACGTTTGACTTTGCGTTGGACCCAAACACAGGCTATGATTCAATGTTCTTTGGTATTTTAATTTAGAGGAACAAATGTTGTTGAAATAAAATTTTATCTACATGAGTAGAAATTTGTTTAAGTTTTGATTTTATTTGTTTAACACTAGAGCTAATAAATTTGTATCATTTTGAAATTGAAATCCTTATAAGAGTTTTTATTTTTCATCGATTTGTTCGAAATTTTATGATAATTATTTGTCTAAAGTGTTTTTACTTTTTCTGTAAATATTTAAGTGAAAAAATTCATTTGTACAGAAGTTTAGCTAAAACTATCATGAGGACAAATTTGTACTGGTTTAATTTTTTTATTAAATAAATCGTTATCAAATCACTTTGAACAGTGTCTTTTTTTAATATATGATTTCAATATGTTACCAGAATATAACATTAATATTTTAATTATCAATAATTAAACTATTTCTTAACATTAAAAGAGGGTAGCAATCTACCCTCCCCCCTTGTAATTCTTAGATAACGAATTTATTATTTTTTTAATTTGATAACACACTATATTTCTATCAAAGTATCCCGAATTTTATATTTCTATATTCTGAATTTATATTATGTAGTTTTATCATCGAAAATCATTTTGAAAAAGTCATTTTCACAATATATTAAAAATGGGACAAATTTGAACCAATGTTATTCTAGAGAAACAGATTTTCTTGTAGTTCTTGTGCTAAATTGTCATATTGTCAGGTAAGTTTATTCATTTTTTTATCAGCGAATATAATTTAAAAATATATTTATATTTTTCTACAATAAGCTATTTAAAAATGAATAATCGTTTTTATAATACAAAAATTGTTTTATAAGTGTTTCATTTGTAGCTGCTTTTATTTTTGCTACTTTAGGAAAGTAATAATATAAATGGATTATTTTAAGGAATAATAATTTATGGGTCAAAGAACAGGAGTTAATACAATTTCAAGTGAGCTGTCAGCATAGGGATGGGTCACAAGAGAACTGAGAAGATATGTCATTGTTACTTAGATCTGTTGCATAATTATAACACATTAAACTAATTTTTTCCAAGTTTAGAAGAGTTTTCTTTTTTTTACATTAAAATATGACGTAATTATGTAAATTAATTTTATAGTTGCTTTTTTTAAGTTTCAAATATGTTATCATCATATTTTGTGTCGTGAACTTTTTTCTTAAATATTAATTTGATTTTTTAACAAATTTAAAAGTTAAAATGTTATGAATATTTTATTAACAAGTAATTGTTATTAGTTATTGATGTGACTCAACTTTTCCGTATAAATATGAAGAACATTTACTATTTATTTTAAAATCTGAGACTTTATCAACATTTATTACAAACATTATTATAAATATAGGTGATTGTAATAAATGTTGATAAAGTCTCAAATTTTAAAATAAACAAAATTAACGTTAAAACTAATTATGTGTTGCAATCAATGCAATTGCGGACAAAGCTAGTCTTTCAACGGGAAAGTAGATATTGTACACATAATTTTATTATTAATTTTTTAAAGTTCAAATCATTTTTTCGGGTAAATATTTTCAATAGTTTTGCTAACGAGAAGTATAAGAACCGTGGCTCTTGAGGAGATGTTCACAAATCGTGAAACTCATTTTTTAAACATATTTGATTTATTTTTAATAAAATTTTGTATTTATTCGGTGTATTTAACAATTAGTTTGCAGGTTATTAATTCAGTGGTTCAATAATAATAAAATCAAATAAAAAAAATTATAATTCAATTGATAGTGCACTTATATTTATACAATAAAGTGCATTATAGGGGAGAGGCTTGACCCTAGAGCGGCATTGTACCTAGAGTCATTTTAATTATAAAAAAAAACTAAAACAACTTTCACAACAATATTTTTACTTATAGCGTTTAAAACTATTCCCGATATTTCACTCCAAATTTTATTTGTTTCAATGTTATTTGTATTTATTTATTAAAAGAACCGTTTTTGGTAGTCAAAACAAACTTTTTTTATTTCATTTAAATTAGTATATTTTTTGAAATACGCTATAAAATGGTCGAATTAAAAGAAAACTGGAAAGTATATTAATTAACTATAATTGTGTATGTCGGATTAGAAATATTTTTAAATATTAATTATTATAACAATAATAAACAAAAAAATTATGTGCTTGTGGCTGGAGCCCCTCATTATAAAATTGTTTAATAATATTGATAATCTACATAGAAATTCAAAAATCGGTTTTATTTTAAGAAATATTGAAAAATTATAATATATTGTCAAATGTTTATCCAAACTAATTTATTTAATAAATTAAACTGAAATGAAGGTTGTGATTGAAAGAAAATTGTTGCGCTGTTTAATAATTGTTCAAAACTTAACAACATGTGATTTAATTATTATAAATTAATCGATTTTACTAATAAAAAACAGGTCATCAAATCATTTTATTAACGTTAAACAATTTTTTTAAATAATCAATTATTGAAAATCACAGTGGTTCTAGGCACACTACCTCGTGGCTCCAGGCAAAGCCCGAATCGGATGCCTAGAGCCAATATACACTTTTTTAAAATTATTATTTTTTTAATTAAATTAAAAGATTTTACATAATAAAAAATAGTTTCAGATAGAAAAATCTTTAAAGTTTATGGTACATATTTTGATTTTTGTCAAAACACTTATTTTCGTTTATAAAAAAATTCATTTTCAAAAAGTGGCTCGAGGCTGAAGCCTCTCCCTTGTGATTGGAAATAGATGTCCAATAATCATATGTTTCGATGATCCAATGATCCGATGATCTAATGATTCAATGATCAATAATCCAATAATTTTTCATTGAGAATTTAAATATATTGTCATTTATAAAATGTTTGTTAGTTTTAATTAATCTTTTAAGCAATATATTCATGTTTTTATTATTTCTGCATCAATAAAGAGTACCCTCGATTTAGGGGTATCCCCAATACCGGGTGTACCTCTATATTGGATATACCCCAAAATTGGGGATACCCCTTAATCAGGGGTAAAACTATGTTAGAGATACTGAAATATCGGGGATACCTTTAAAATAGGGGTATCTCTATAATGGGGAGTATCCCTAAATCGGGAGTACTTCTATATCGAGAATACCCTAAAATCGGGGTACCTTTATATTGGGAATATCCCAAAATCGGGGATACCCTTTATCGATGCAGAAATAATAAAAACATAAATATATGGCTTAAAAGATTAATTAAAACTAACAAAAATTTTATAAATGACGATATATTTAAATTCTCCATGAAAAATCATTGGATCACTGGATCTCATTGGCTTATTAAGAAATACGATTATTGGTCATTTATTTCCAATAACCCTGTATATATTAATAACAGTTGACAACAAAATTAATTTATCTTTACTTTTTGTTCCAATAGCTTTTTTACGCTGATAAAAAAAATTAGAATCCAGCAATAATTTTTGCCATCGCAAATTTTTCAACTAAATATTTATAAAATATTATATAATAAATTCACAAAATTTTACTTCAACATTATAAATTCATATTTTCATGTTCGAAAAATCGAAACTCTTTGAACTTTTACGTTTGAAATGAAATATTTATATATGATAATTTAATAAGACACTCAAATTATTAGTTGAAAACACTGTAAACCAGTTTTCTCGTACGTGTGTAAGATAAGTTATGTCCCTCACATTAATTGTATTTAATTATAAAATTTAAAGATTATTATTAAGTTCAAGAATTATTTTTTTTCCAATATGCATATTTTTGTTTAAGACAATATTTTAATTAGGTACTAATTGTTATTAATTATTTAAAAAGATGTTAATATTTTTAAATTTGAAGAACAATGAGTCTTTAATACCGTGATCGCTCAGTGAAAACGCTTTAATTTAATTATTTTAATTATTTTAATTATTTTAATATCTTTTAGCTTAATTGTAAAAGAAACTTTTATTTATTAACAATCATTATAATTAATTTTTCCGATTATTTTAATACCTAACAACATATATAACATTTAATTTTCTATTTTTTTGATAAATGTTTAAATCATAATTTAAATTCTTATATTTGATTTTATTTATCAAATTGATAATAAGAATATGCTTATAAATAATTTAATAAGTTATATTAAATACATTCGCATAATCTAAAAAAAAAAATAATATTAATACAAATTTTAAGATTGACGCATATTGAATATTCTAATTGGTTGTTAATTAATTTTTAATTTTGATTTGTTTAAATATTTATAAAATATTATATTTATCAGTTTAAACAATTATTTTGTTTTGATATTTCATATATATTTATGTTAAAAGGTATTTTGGTATTTAAACAATTTATTTTATTTAACTTTTATTCAAATATTTTATTGAATTTTATATTATTATTATGTTTGCATTACATTTTTTATAGTTTATAATTTCATTTTCAATACACAGATATATATAAATTAGAATAATAATTATTATAATCAGAAATACTATAAATATTATTATTATAAATTATTTAAGCAGTAATTTTTAAAAGATTTTTAATTTTGGCTAAAATATAAATAAAATTGTCATTCAAATTTCTATATTATAATAAATATATGAAATCATTTCAATTTTCATCAAGCGATTATGTTATTCTTTTTTATCGTTAATTTCACCGAGAACAGGCCATCTTACTTAAGATATACCACAAGTAAGTAAATGAATTTTACTCCCATCTTTTTTTTACATAAAAATTATTTTCCACATAAACATACTGTAATTTCTTTCGGATTCTGCATTAAATTGATAGTCTAGCATTGACTAGCTGCAAGTGAAGATTATAACATAAAAATACACACATAATTACATTAAATACTTTACTTACGAATTTCATTTCCAAACACACGAGTGTACCAAACAGACGAGCAAACTATTAAACAAATTCATGGCATCCAAAAGAGAAATAAGACAATTTTAAAGGGAATCGACATCAAGAGAAGAATCAAAATGACCAACACTTATTATCAAAATTCAACTCCAGAAATAAAAAGAAGATACCAAGATTTTTGAAAGCTTTAAGAAGGCATTCTACAAGGCCTTGAAAACTCAAAAGAAAGAAGTTTGACTTCTGAACGCAACTTTACCTTTTACCAAAGAAGAATTATACTTTTTGAAACTGAATATAAAATAACTAAATTAAGCGAACCAAAGAAACATGCACACAAACACTCGAAGAAAACTCAAAACAAGCAATTCATTCCTAAACATTTCTTATCCGACATGTATTCCTGTTCCAATAGAAAAATTTCCTAAACCACAGCAGACTTTATTTGACCATTTAAAACAAACTACAAAAAGTCCGTCTGCTTTTCACTTAGAACATATTTTCAGAGACTTAAGTCCCTCACCAAACCCAGATGTAATTCCGTCAAATCCAATGAAAATCTTTTAAAACCAGATGAAACTCCTTCAAAATCAAATAAAATTTCTTCTTCAGAATTAATTCCTGCATCTACACCAGATTTGAATTCTGCAACAGAACTGAATTCAATTTCTTTAACAAAGCCATCAAAGAAAGCACTTAATTTACCTATGATTACTTCTGACATTATCTTATCACAACCAACTGAAATCAAACAAAGAAAACATTGCCAAGAAATAATTCCTAAAATCCCAGAAAGACCAACCTCTCCTGGAAGTTTTATCGTTATCCCAAAAAAATGGAAAACCGCTTTAACCATTTTCTTGCCTAGAAAATATGTTGACCAACATTACGACACATTACACGAAATTCTATATATAAAGACGACGAAATCGTAATACTATCTATCAAGAAACTTGAAAATTAATTTTAATACATAATTCATTTACTACACATGTTATTGTATCACAGATGTATTAATAATATTGTTAATAATAATCTTTTATTATTACAACTTTAATATTTCTTTTACAAATTCATTTCTCATACCTTCCTTTAAATTTAAGCAAACGATTTATAATTTCTAGACGTAACAGATATCAGTAGTATAGATCAAAGTACGGAGCAACCAGAGGATAGCTTGGTTTGCTTTTTCATTAAGTATAATAAATAAATACATGTATATATTATATATTTTTAATTTCTACCTACTTATCTAATAACAGTTAAAAAAATTACAGTTATAACTTTTGATAATAATTTACATTGAAAAAAAAAATTTAAGCTGTTTTACATAAAAAATTATACTTATAAAAAAGTAATTTTTGAATTTAATTTGTATCAATTTAGTATAAAATTAAATATTTAAACAGACAAAAAAATCTTTTTCGAAATAAGTATTTTATATATATAAGTAAATTGTTAAACGAATTCAAGCTTAAAATGTCAACTTCACTTCATGTGTTTAATAGACACATTATTATCAGAATCATAAAAAAAATTGCCGATTTGAACTGCCATATTTGTACTTTATTTCAACAAAACTTTTCAAGTGCAATCGTCGCTACTCGATATTCTCACTTGACGCTTTCGAGCATTTTCTCGGATCTGTCCTATTTTCATGCAAGACAAAGTGACAAGTACAATAAAATCTCTTTTATTTCTGATCGACTGTTAGAAAATTGTTTCATTTTTTTTAATATCAAAAGTTCTTACTCATGTTGAATCTTAGCAATTGTCCGAAGAACACAAGAAGTCAATTTCATTGAGATAAATTTTCATTTTTAAAACAAGAAGCCATCGTATAAAAAAACAATTTGCTGTAATTGCAAGTAATTTTTTAATTTTTTTTTTCTCGAAAAGTTCTTCAGTTAACATAATTAATTTATCCTAATATTACAGTAATTTAAAAAAAAAACAAACAATTATAACAAGAACTTAGAACTTAAAATTACTAATTTTTGCAGTCTGAGCTTGAGTACACAATAAAGTCGTGTAATTCTCACAATCTGCGTCTAGTTTCGATCCTAATTTTACGGTGCGTGTGCGCGTGCGTGCTCTCAAAAGTACGCAGTGGCGCTCCTTTAAATGATCAGTGAAGCAAAAAATAATTCAATAAATTAAAAATTATTAATAAGAAAATTATAATTTTTATATCAGTTCCATTAAAATTATAATGCATTTTGTTAACAAAAATTATGATTGAAAAAATGTTTCATCAAAAAGAAAAAGCTTATAAATAATTTAAAAAATATAATTCTTTTTAAATGAAATGGTTCAAAGTGGATGTATGATTTCAAATATAAACACCCGTTATATTCGAACAAATGTCCAACAGTGAACGATCAAACACAGCGCCTCCCACTTATGCCACTTGATACGTGATGTCTTTGGGGTTGGGATCAGTCAAACAGAGAACGAAACGTCATACGAAAGCGCGAGCAAGACAGAAATCTTGATGTCAATTAACTCAGATGCCAGGTCGACGATCTGGGGCCGATTTGCACGTTGATCGCGCCGTGGTAAGAACCGTGACTGCAATGTCCGATTACACTTCCGGCCACGCTGATACAAATAGGATTTTCGGCTGGATGGCCACGAAATGCTTTGACAAATCACCATTTTTCATTGATCTGCTCGCAAAACTCGACATGCTAATTTGCCTTCTTGCATTCTGGATCAAAACAATAATTGTTTTCGAATAAAAAGTTTTTTTATTTATAAGCAAAATCAATGAACAAAATTATCATAAAAGTTGATATTATTTATTTCATCTTAATTATTATTGAAAATAAATGTAAATTGTAAATTTTGTAAAGTTAAGACAAAAAATAAGAAAATGGAAAACTGATCGTACATTGTCAGACCAGAATCAATAAGTTTGACTGATATTATTAATGATAAAGCATCGATTATTGAATTACTTGGTTACTAAAAGCATACTGATGGGCTGAGCAGTTACTAAATGTTAAGTATAATATAGCTGATTAATTCCATACTAATTGCAATCTAAACAAAAAAGTTGTTACGAAATTTTGATGTTCAAAATTTAGGAACTTAGAAAAGTGTACAAATGTAAACATCAAAAAACAGAATTTAAAATTGTGTTTATTTAAAATAAGAATAAATCATACATATTTAAGTATACAAAAAATATTCATACTGTAACCAATTATATAATGTATTTGCCAGAAAAAACTTGAATCTATTATATTTTTGATTTGAGTAAAGTAAATTTAACCTAAAAATAACTAAAATATACTTAGTTGAAGGTAGCAGTCTTTTTAGTGTTTGAGCCTTGAGGTAATAAAGTGCAAATCTTCTTTTCGATTCTAAACTGCCATTAGCGAGACAAGCAGTCTCTGCAGTTTGGTCAATTGATTGTCTGTAGAATGACTCAACGAGCGATTAGGCATCCATTTACGCTTCAATTGAAGAAGACAACTTCTGTGAAATTTCGTACTTTAATGTCATAAGCTGTCTGCCTCTTAATCGTTTGTCTGATGTACATGATTATCCACTTTTGAGCTCAAATCGACTTACTTTGTCATAAAAAAAGAAAAATTAAAGAACAAATAAAACTTAACTGCAAAGAAAAATTTAATATACACACAACAACAACAAATTCCAATGACTTTTTTCTCCTAAAATATAAATTTGTAGAGTATGCAAAAGTTTTTGATCGAAAATGTGACATTGCCACAAAATGAGCGGCACAAAGGGCCGACCGCCAGTAGTGCGTCACCGCACGTTACGCATCCAAAATAAGAACCACAACTAGCACACACACGGTTATTTGCAATATTCTACAATTACAAAATAATCGCAGACAAAATGAAACATTACCACAATGGAGAAACCCAAAAACCGAAAACGACGTATCATCCATGACTGCGTCGACTAATCAACCGAGAAATTTATGTGCATGTGTGTAGGTGTGTATCTTGCAAAATTGCCAAAGAATAAGAGGAAATGTTTTGCTAAATAAACAACGAGCTTCATCCAAGTTATAGCTGAAATATTGCACGCTGGTCAAACGAGCGTTAGTGGTGCTGTCGAAGCGAAAGAAAAAATTGTTCATCATCAAACCGTAAATCAATTTTCAATAGGCCAATTTTGGGAAAAAGTATCCTTAACAAGATCTAATTGCTGATTAATTCAAATTCGATTTTGTGAATTACTATTGAATATTTATTAGCTATTATTATTCCTCCATTACCAATGAATGATAATTTATTATTGCTTAAATATGAATGTATAATTAATGACTACTTTTAATGCATTATAAACTGATTAACCCTTTGAACGACGAATTAATTTTTTCTATTTGAATTTCTATATATAATTATTATGAAACCAATGTATACAATTGAAAACATTTATTACGTCTCGAAATTATAATTTACCTTTGTCAGAAATCTAAAATACATATCATTCATGAAATTTTATATGTTATATATTTCTAATACAAAAAACTGTTAATGAATAATTAAAGTTGCATTCTTTCATGTTGTAAAATTTGAAAGCAGTTAAGTTGTATGTTAGACTTTGTTAGAAACAAAAAATGTTAATACAACTTTTTTTTCTACTTCTGCGGTGAATAATTATTCAAAAGCGAAAGGTTTAACAAAAGTAATTCAATAATTTTAATCCAAAGAAATCGTAATTATTTTAAAAGCAGTACTGTGTTCTTTAATTTTGCTAACTATTTCTCTGATCAATAATTCAGAATAATCAAATCAATTAAACGTACAAATTGATGAGCGCAATCAAAGTCTGACATTGAACAATCGAGGCTGTGGAACAAAGTATCCATTACAGCGGTGGAAGCCCAAAATTATCATAACATCGCAACAAGAATTTCAATTATCCGGACACCTGGCAACGAGCTTGCTCTCGTCGATAACGAAATTTGCTACATGTCTTTGAATTGGTCTCCTGGCATGGGTTATATTCTGCGCATTTGAAATCTCCGGCAAACTAAAATGACGAAAAAACGGGCAAAGTAATGACAAGCCGGGAAAAGAGCAAGTGCCGAATTGGAAGAAAAAGACGGCTGTGAAATACGGCACGCGCAGCCAAGAGAAACGAGGGTGATCTTCCGATCGTCCCGAGGGGGCGACTCTCAACGGGAGACATACTCGATTTTTCGCGCATTTAACGCGAAATAGCGGCACAGAGCCAGCAATGGCAAGGCTGTACGATCGATAATGGAGGAACAACGGCAGAATGATGCAAAATGCGGTTGCACTAACTATCGGTAAGGGAGGGGCATTTTATACAAAAATTTGTACACTTCTGAACGAAAATTGTTATAGAGGTTTCCTTCAAAATGTGAAAATACTCTATATGCTTGAACATTTTAATGTACGTTTTTTGTGCAATGAAAATAACTCTTTAATTTTTTCCTTATTTTGTTGCCACCTAGTTTATGAATAGTTTATATATTATATTATATAATAGAATTAGTCATTTAACAGAGTCTCTTATAAACCTGTGTATTTCGCTCAAGAAAAAGATCAAAACCAAAGAAGCATTTTGTGCCAATACATTCAACTTTATATCGAAAATGCACTTGGGTTTTTAGATTTTGTTAAACAAATTTTGACAGCTTCCATACCTCCTAAATCCAACAAAAATCATTTTAAGAGTTTTTCATTGTACTTTTCGGTGATAAATCGGTCTTAATTGAATATCATTTATTACTTTCAAAAATATCTTATAATAAAAGAAGAAAACGCGTACATTACTTAAAGTCGAGTGAAATTAGATCTACACTACCGCCAGAAAGTTTGGGAAACTCTATATACGTTCGAAATTTTTGATTACTTTAAACTAAAATAAATTTGTCAGTAATGTAAGTAATTACTAATGCTTTTTCTCGTTTAAAAACTTGAGATTTCAGCTCTCAACATTTTTAGTTTTATTTCATTAAAAGTGTGAAATTTTACTATAAAGATAAGCTAGTAGTTTTATACAATCAGATGTTTTTCTAATGAAAATTTTTCGTAATTTATAGTTAAAGAATTGAAAAATATTCAGATTTACGAATTTCGAAAAAAAGAAAAGGTTATGCGACCATTTTTAAGAAGGATATGACAGTTTAAATTATCACTATAAAAACGCATTATTTTACGTTTCAATATGTCACAATCTTTAGAATTAAATAAAATACTATTTATCTAAAGTTTTTAAAAGCTGAAATCTCAAGCTTTCAAACAAAAAAATCATTAGTACACTGAACATCCATTCAGATAAATACAACCTGAATTTTAGGTCGGCTGTGGATCTAAACAGATATTCTGCTTGATCCAACCTGAATGTCAGGTTGATTTAACCAAAATTTCAGGTCGGCTGAGTAGCCAACCTAAAACTCGAAGAAATGATTTTTTTTATTTTTGAACAAAATGTACTGCAGCTAAATTGGTGATTTTTGTTGGTTTTAGGAGACAAAGAAGCCGTCTAAAAATTTTCAACAAAATCTGAGAACCCAAGTGCAATGGCTGAGTGCATTAGCATGGAATGCCCCAAAATGTGTGATAAATCTAAATATTGCAGTATGTTTCATAATTTGGAGGTTACATTCCAAGTAGATAGCAGAGAAAACGGAAAAATATACAAATTTGATTTAGGAATAATTTATTTATTAAGATTTTGAATTATTTTGAAAAATTTGCAATAACAGTAGACTCAAATAAAATATTCCTCGTAAAGCTTATTTATTTTTATTTTTTAAAAACTTGGCATTCTGCCATTCTTAATCTGAAAAAGATAGGAATGATCTTCTTACCCCTTACCTAACGATTATCCTTCCTTAAGTGTAAAAGAAAGAAAATTAAAAAGTTAAAAGAAAACATTACCCTATCTGTGTGTGAATCAACTGAGCTCGTTTTCTAAAATGTTATCGAACCAAATGACAATTTTAACTTGTGCAACGAAGTGAGACACAAGCAAACTTGTCTTGGCTAGACCAAGCCAGTTGAAATAATGCTCTTGAACGCAACAAGAGAGAACACATTTGAAAATTGTCACGAGCATAGGATTGTATAACAGTTCGTTTGAGTAAATGATTTTGACTGTGAGTTTAGGAATTTCTAACTCGGTTTTTTTGGGTGAGGGCCAATTATCAAAATGCTCTAACAGGCAAAGAATTGCAGACTGCATTCCGATTGCTGTGTTTTTTTTTCATTGGAAAATAAATAACACCAGTTAATTGAGCTGGTGTAGAAAAAGTTTTCTATTTTTCCAATGCATGTCCAATTAATTGACTAGTATCGTCAAAAATAAATAGCCATGTCAACGAAATATTTTCTTCTCTGCTTAAAAAACCATCAAAAATTTCAATAAGCTTGTCTATGAAGTTTTTTTCATTTACTTTTGTATAGTTTTATTAATTTACAGTTTATTAAATTTAATATACATTCTGATCTCGAAATAGAAATTAAATCAGACGTTTTTTTAATTTTTAGAATAGAACAATTTCTTAAATTTCATATACACTTATTAAACATGATGTATATTAAAATTATATTAAAATTACTAACATTTTTGACAGAGTTTACTGTTTTCTTCACTTAATAAATAGAATCATAAATATTTGTTTTTTATTCTTGTTATTACTTTTTTTTAATACGTATTCACGAACTTAAATAAAATGAACTGTACTTTTAGCAACTACTAGATTAATAAACAATTTTTATTTTTAAACTGTTCAAGTTAATGAAGTGGAGGCAATGCGAGACACGACGCTGATGTATTCATTGTCTTTATTTTCAACTAGCTTCGTAAGCATACATTAGTAAATTTAAGTTAAATGGTTGCATAGAAGTGCTTACTGCATTTCCCGATGCGATTAGCATGTTATAAAAGTTGGTCCGCTGCTTACGATAAAGTGACTTACATGATATCATGAAAGTTCGAAGCTGGTTTTGCGCTAAAAACTTTCTTATGAAAGATGCATCCTTATAAGATATACATATATTAATAGAAAGAATCTTTTTTCAACTAGTCATTGACTTTTTTTCACGCTGAATTTGCAACTTTTTTTTCTTTATTTAAACCAAGAGAATATTAGTTTCTTTGGACAGTTGAGATGGTAAAAAAGTGTGCAAATTGTGAAGAAGCTCAACAAAAATGATTACTTTGGAAAAAGTGACATTCGAAGAACTATATTTTGAATTAAACTTGTTTTTGCAAAAAAAATTAAAATTAAAAAAACTGGAACAACTTTTAATACAGCTTCAGTCAAATATCCGTAAGCAATTTTTATTTGTTTTAGTTGAAAGTTTTCTTTCAATGTTAGAACAAAAAGCTGGTCATTTCTTCGCAGCTCGAAAATATCGACAAAAACGAGTCGATAGTATTTTGGGTCATGTTCCAAAAAAGGACAATTTAATAGTCAAAATTACACGGGATATGAGAAGTGTCAACTAAATGGATGACACAGAATTTCCTTTTTTTTCTTCTTCTTCTTCTTCTTTGTTTCCCTGCACTTTGCTCTCCGAATTATACGTCATTATTGATTGTACAGTAACGACCTCGTTGTCGGGCAATTTCACATCCAAGAGTGAAAATCATCAAGGAATTAAAAGAGGCGTCTGCGTTTCGTTTGCTAATGAAGATGTAACAAGACACACTCGAATTGAATGGACCAATTTAACTGATCAAAATAAAAGGGAGATAAAAATATAAAATCGTTAGAGAAAGAAATTATAATTATTATTATTATTTGAATTTAAATTAAATATAATTCTATAATAATTATTTAAAAATTGTTTAATTAGTTAAAAATTTGTATGTGCAAATAAATTAATGATGAGAATAATCGAAAATTTGTGAAAATAAACTCCATATAGTTCGACGTACAGGTGCGTAAACATTTGCATACGAAATGGCAACGTGACATACGAAGATGTAAATTTAGCATTATATAATAGCACAAAACGCACGTAAACGCACTTGGAAAATCATACAAAATGATTGTGCGCGACATAAGGATGCTTATTATGTCGCATGCACGTGTATTAATATTATATTAGAGTAAAATTGTACACGTATGTAAGGCGCGTACAATTAATGTCCACCTAGTATTGTGCAGCAGTCGAGTTGAAACACGTGAGACGTAATTGAAAGAATAATAAAGAGGAGTGGGGAGGGAAAAAGCACAAAAAAGTTTCATAACAAACATCAAGTGCAAACCATAACAAAATTTAT
>JABFPM010000472.1:0-28451 GCA_022817325.1 Idris sp. 1 HC-2018 | reverse complement strand
GCATAAAAAGAACTTCATGACAGAAGTTAAATTTTGTTCCTCTGTGTAAAATATTAATATTTAAATTTGATATCCTGGCCATAAAACCAAATCAGTATAATTTTATCATTGATTTTCCTTTATTTTGGGTACAAATAAAACAATTGCACGTAAAAATAACCGAGTCACAAAATAATGTTTAACTGTGTTGTTGTTAAATTCTTACAAACATTTCGATAAAATTTTTCCATAATGTATTGCAAAAAATTTGTAAAAATTGAAAAACGCTCAAAATAAGTTTACACACAACTGAAAATTCCCAAAAACCAATATTATTGCTCTACAAAGAAAAAAATGAAAGAATATGAAAAACGCTGAAAAAAGCTGAAAAATAAGACTTTTCAGCTTTTTTCAGACTTTTTTTTAATTTCAAATATTTTCCGACTTTTTCAAACTTTTTTTCAGACATTTTCAGCAATTTTTTTCCACCAGGGTATGTATCAAAGTTTAAAAAAACACATCTAATTACATTTTCAGAAGTGCCATACGTATAAGTTATTCAAAGATTAATTGCATCTTTTATCCTGAAATATTAATCATTAAAGAGATAGTCGGCTGCTTTAGACCTTATTTTGGCAAGTTTATGTGATGACCTTTCGCAGGATTGTGAAGATGCAATCGTAGAGTGTGGAAACTCAGGCGAGCAATTTTGCACAAATTGCTCTGCATTTTATCCAATTTTACATAGAAAACAAGAATGTGTACTTACAGTGTTTTTTTCTTTTCCGATGAATTATTGCCGGCTTTCAAATATTTTCTGAAAACAAATCTGTTGCATTAATTTATATTAAAATTTATTTTATTATTATTTTAAATACACAAAGTAAATTTCAATATCAATTTTAAAAATGAAGATTTTATTACAAAGAATTTTTTAAACTTGTCAAATTACAGTTTATAAATAATTCAAACATTGTAGAAAAATAAAGACGTTAGATCATTTTTCACAATGATATCGTTTTTATTATAAAACATCAAACAGAAATCTATGAATGTTTCTGAATGAAACTTTGCTGTGCTACTTCACTGGAAGTCAAAGGGTTATTATCGGATGAATTGAAAGCATTTAGAGTAAAAATATCAAGTATAAAAAATAATTTGTACTTTTTCATTGTAAAAAATTATATTAATGTTTTATTGTGTTAAGTGGAATTTCGACTTAAAATATAAATACGAATAAAATGCGACAAATGAATATCGAAATTTTAAAATCATAGTTTACATAGTTTTCTTCATACGGTTTTATTTTTTTTTACAAATAATACTGATTATTATTACATATCACTAGCTCCTAATATAAGTCACGTTATAACTATTTTATATAAAACAATTTTATGCACAGGTTACAATTTTGATAACTTATTTTCTACACTGTTGTAATTACAATACTTTTTTTTCGATAAAGCGAAAAAAGCTTAATAATAAAGTCTTATATCCCTGAGCAACTTAGTTTATTATGTACCGCATATGTAAACGCAATAAATCTGTATACATATATTATGAAAGATCGTTGTAAAAATAAATAAGAGTAATTTTTGTAAATAGAATTATAACTTTAAATTACATGTTTAGATAAATATAAATATATTCTGATTCATAATCATTATGTTCATGTACTCTTAAAGTTTTATATTTACAACCTGATTTATTTTTTGTCAAATTACTTACAAGATAATTATAATAACTGCGTAAATATGACCAAAATTTATAAGTAATATATTCAAATTAATCTAAATTAATAATAATATATCATATTAGTCGACAATATTTCGATTGATTTTATTATTTACACGGATTAAATATATCTTACAAATATCGTTTTTTTTTTGAGAATTTTAGCGCTTTAATTACAATAAAATTACTTTCATATCTTTTCTTTGGGTAGAATATACAAAAATCTAATATGCTTCGTTTACTTGAAAATTCATGAATTGTTCTTCTTGCTTTGAAGTTCAACATGAATTAGAATTAATAAAGACATTAATTAATTAGCAAATTAACAAAGTTGGAGAGAGCAAATTTTATTTTAACAAATATATATTTTATTTATTGAAACTTATGATAACTTATATATAAAATGTAATACCAATAAATAAAATTGATATTGACATCTTTAATTAATATGCTACATACAAAAAGCATTCTGTGTAAGTACAATATTTATTTAATATAATAATGAATCGATTTAAAATAAAATTTGTACTTCATCATATCTGTTGTATTATGTTCTGGAGAGAATTAATGCAGAAATGTGTCGTAAATTAAATTAAAATTTTATGAAAAATGAACGTATTTAGTTAATTTACAACGCTGTATATAACTAAATTATCCATTTTACATGATAATACACAGTTTATTACTTATATAAATATTGTGTTAGAATGTATAACAATTATTAAACATATAAATAAAAGATTACATTAAAATATAATATACATATAGTAGTTTAATATTTTTATAGGTATCGCCTAGAACATTTAATAAATCAAACACACGTAAAATTTAATAATGTTAAAACACACTTAATTTGATAATTTTTTGTATGTAGCTTAACTAAAATTTAATTGTTTAATAAAAGATTAAGAAAACAATTTCTATTTTTAAAAATGACAGAAATTTGAAAGCATTCTAAGACATTTGTTTTATGATCAATGTAATACATAATAGACAATGGTGTAAAACAATTTACGTATAAAAACTATAATTTAATAAAAGAAAAGATTTAATAATTATTGTGTTAACATTTAACAATCAATAATATAATTTATATATTGTTTTAAATAATTTTGTTTTAGAAAAGATACAATTTCAATTCAAATCGAACATATTAATAATTTATCATAATTCATGAGAAAAATTCATGAAAATCATTTTATTAATTTACAAAAACTTGTTGCAGAAACGTTTATATTAGTTGATTTACTTTTGTACTTACTAGACGTTTTATAGTTGTATCTACAAGATTATTCAAATCAGTGTTAGCTCAAATGATAATATTGGAATTACATTATTTTATGGTATGAAAATTATAAACTAAATTAACAACCAAGTAAATTTTGCTTGATAATTATTAAGCCACTGGTAAAATTTCAAAAAATTGTCACTAGTTTACAAAATGTTTTTTCCCCATTTTTATTTTACAAAAATTACCAATAATTAACTAAAATATACACTGGGAGAAATGGATTGTCAAAATAGCAGTCTTGACTGTTACTATTACGGCGCGGACTGTAAGTTTCTACGATTTATGGATTGTAAGACAAATACATAACAATTTCAATGTTAATATATGTAAGTAAATCAATTTAGTAAACAAATTGTAAATATCACTATTTAAACGTAAACAAAATTCATTTTGGTTAAAAAAATTGTTTTTTAAGTGTAAATAAAAAATCGTCATGACATAACCTGCAAGAATTCTTTTTGTTAATTTTTATAATAAAATATGTTAAATTTAAATAGTTAAGCGTATTATAAACGTATTAAACGTATTATATTATTATTCAATCATCTGATTTCTGTTTTTAAATCGAATTTATTTTGTAGAACACTTGTTTTCTTGTAAAAATCTTTTAACAGCCTAAAGATCGTAGAAGCTTACAGCTCGCGCCGGAATAGTAACAGTCAAGACTGCTGTTTTGACAATCCATTTCTCCCATTGTAAATTTAACATTACAGTTCAAGTAAACAAAAGTTTTATAAGTTAATTAAATTGTAAAGTTGCAATTAATGTAAAAGACCAGAAAACGTTTTATAATTTAAGATTGAATGTAATAAAATAACTTATTTGAATACAAGTTAAAATTAATTCTACGACTTGACAATAAAAAGTAGGACAATTATAAAAAACCTGTATTCATACTTATTATTATAAATTAAATTAAATATATTACAGATAATTATTTACATTAATATAATTATTAGACTGTTATTAATACACTTGGAAATAATCTGATCATCTAATTTTCTGTTTTTAAATGTTACTTTCAATATTACTTATAGTATGAAATTAAAAAATGTAACAAATAAAAGTCCTATTTTATTTAAAATGTATTACCGTCTTGCAATTCACAGAAGTTTCAAAATAAAACATTGCTTGAGCTAAAAATATAACATTTAAATGTAAATATCAGAAATACTTTGTACAGTATGTTATAAATATTTTAAACAATAAACTTGTGCATATAAATTTCAGTCACTTAAATCTTATTCTATTTTGATTATTATCACATAATTTGTTATAACATTAAAAACAATTTTTCGCATAGCTAATAAATCCCTAATTATGATACTTCGTTGTAAAGTTTTTTTTTTATAATTTTAATCTATTGACAACATTCTACATTTAATGATAAGTATGCTTTTTGATAAGAAAGATTTTTCTTTTGCTTTTTAAAATCTGAATATTAATAGAAATAATGAATAAATTATTGTCTCTTAATATGAGAATGGAAATGATCATATAAATACTATGATATTAAACACGGGCTTATAAGAAGATATGGAAACTACGAGAACCAGTAGTATAAGACACAGTTTTGTCAGACATGTAAAACTTTGTTATTCTTTATATCAGTTTCTCTATTTTTTTCAAAATTAAAAGTTATATCTAAGATAGGTTAATATATTATTATTAGTAATATAAGTATAACAATATTTTTAAGTAAAAAAACTAAAATATAATTCAAATTTAGGTATTACAAGTTGCTATATTGCTGTGATTGTAAGGGAAGAAATAAACTTTCAAAATACAATGTAATATTGATATAAATTCAAATAACATATATAAAGTGTCCTCAGTTGAGAGTAGTTTTGCAAAAGCAAGTTGCATTTTTTATCAAGTTTCGTTTTAGAAATTAAGTTATGTATTTATTTGTAAGTCGAAATTTTGTTATTTTTTGCGTGATTAAAAAGTTGCTCTAATAGCTGATGAAATGTCATTGGGTTAAACTAAATATATTTCAATAACCTCATATGGAAAACAAGTAAGATACTTTAATGAAATTGAACGTGATGTTCGGTGATGTGTTAACTAGACAAACTTGCCATTTTCTAGAAAACGCCTCAGGATCTTCTAGATTTGATTAAAATAGAAATGAAGCTAATTTAATTATAATTATGACTTTTATAGCATATATAATTTAATACAAGTATTATTTTACATATAATTATGAATATATATTAGATTATGATTTTGTTCGAAAAACAGAAACTTAAAGTCAATTGTCCTTACATGTGCAGTAAAAGTAATTACTTTTCCCACTCTCGTAAGGAAAAGAAATTTACTCAACTACTGGACGTAGCAGAGGCTTTCTCACTTTGTCCTTCTCACTCGGTGGGAAAAGCCTCTGCTGTATCCACTAGTCAAGTAAAATACTATTTTTTAATATAAATAACTGTAATATAATTAATATAAGTTTCGTCATAAAATATATAAAAAAAAGTACTACAAATAAAAGAACTAAATGAATGGGTTTCGCAAGTCTATAAAATGTTTCCTTTTTATGCTCAGCAAATATTATTAGCGTTTTCAATTAATTTACTCCGAGTGCTTTGGAAATAAAGCTGTATTCATTTACGAAATAGAGAAATTCGCTAACATTTTCAATCTATTTAGATAAAAAATTCTTTAACAGCACAGGTAGTTGAAATAAAAAGGATTTTTGTATATTTTAATTTATGATAATTTACTTATAAGCAAAAAAAAACAATCGATGTCTAGTTTTTCAATTAAACAATTTTCATCTAACAAGTCTAATTGTTCTGATAATGGATGAAATATGATTTCGACAAAACTCCATTGATCAGTCAGATTCGTGAAAAGTGTCTGATTTCCTTTTAATATACGATTTACGATCAAATTACTCTGATCGGATGACTTTAAATAAAAGTATGAAAAATACTACAGTGTAATATAAGTAAAATTTACCGACCGAAGATTTATTAAAAGCAATTCAAACTACATGATAGTTATCTGATAGTGACACCGCCGTTCTTTCTATATATCTTTTAAAAGGTACTTTAAAAAGATTTTATCAATTACAAAAATATAAATTGTTTTGAATTGAAAATAATTAAGCATATTTATATTATAAAAGAAAATAAAAAAGAACTAGATAGTTGATAAGCTGATTTACATCGTTTATTGTTTATACGAATTAAATAAAATTGGAAAATTTCATCGAGATATGGCTCGAAAAGACGAATTCAAATGAAAACCAAATTTCGATTATATTTAGATCGAGTGCAAATCGAATTCCGACAAATATCAAAACGACATCTAGACAAATGGATATAATCCAAACATTTATAGTAAATTTTGGCTTTTTATAACTTTTCTTGAAATTAAGTTAAATGATTATTATTCAACTCCGAGAGTTACCGAAAATTAGATTAAAGTTTTTGTTTAATATCGTAATGTTTATTTGTTTATATAAAATTCAGCTGAATCAAATATGCTGACCAGAAAAGAAAATACAAGATGATGGATGTTCTATTGATGAAAAAAGTTAAAAATCGTGGAACAGATAATATGATCATCGTGAGCTAATTTTTCGGTGTAACAAGACAAATAATGGCCGGAGTTTGGTTTAGTTTTAGCGGATTAATAAGAAGCAGATGGAAGATGATATTTTGAAAACTAGTAAAAGATAGCGAAGGTAGTATGCGAATCAGACAAATGCCGATTTAAACTTTACAAAATATAAAATAAAGTCGTTGATATCACGGTGGATACAAAGTTGACGTTTCTGGATCACGTGCGGGGCTTCAGATAAAATAAAATTCACGGTGGAGCTCAGTTGGCAGATGTCAAACATCAAAGAGACAAGCCCAAGTAAAAGACATCTGCTTATTTCAATAATACATTCGATACCCGTTTTTGAAATCTGGGTCTTACTTCTTTCGTTGAATTTGTTGACAAAGAAATAGCTTATTATATTCATTGTTTCTATCTTTCAAATTCAGATGAAAAAGATTAAATCATTTATTTTTTCATTATTAATTAAAAAATAAATTTAATAGATTGAAAGTTAGTTTTTTTTTAAATTCTTAGTGCATCAACTTTGGGTAAAACATCATAATAAAATATTTAGAGAAAAACGTCTTTTAAAACGTCTTTTCATTTATTAGAAATCAATATTTGCAATAATACTACAGGAAACGTTAATAGCTTTCAGTGGAGTTTATTTATACATTATTTAATGTTCATTACATTGCGTTACATTAGTATCCTTTAGAAGTTTTTGCGGTTTGGATTCTGCTATCGCACTACCACGATTGATTTTTTGTGCTTAAATTATTTAACACACGTAACCGATATTACGTTAATTCCAACTTTTACTGTAGTCACGGTTTAATTTTCAAATTTTTAATTAGTCAACAACTTATTCGCCTTTATGAACACTCTTGCAAAAAATAAATTCATTAAATAATAAGTTGTTTTAGTTGTTTTTCAGAATTTCAGACCTTGTAACGAATTTTTTAGAAAATCAAACAATTTATTAAATTAAAAAACTTTACAAAGATTTTTGTTTTAAAGGAATTTATTACTTGTTTTTTGTTAAATTGATATGTTTTGGAGCATGTATATCTGTATTACAAGACATTTTGAAAGTTATTATAAACATTTCTGAGTGATAATAGACAGCACCTGATCGTCCACGAAATCGTCACGAACGTTTTCAATTATATACGAAGTTGATCCAAAGATATCCGGCTATCGTTGAAATTGTTCGAAAGACACACGATTATGGGCAAAGTCGTTGGAAATGGCTCTTGCTAGATTTGGTAATATCCCTAACAACTTGCACCATAATTGTGTATATAACAAAATAACTGCAGATATGTTTCAAAATGTTATAAACAAGTTTGTTCTTAATCAAATAATTTAAGATTATTGTTAACTTTAAAAGTTATTGAAACTTAATGTAGAAGTTTCGAATACCAAACTAATTTAAGCAAATGACCATCCGGAAATTTTATTAATGGAAAATTATTGCAATATAAATAATGCATATTTATTATGAATAATACAATTATTTTTACGGTAACTTATAAAGTTATAAATGTATTTAATAATATAATGAACTTTGTAATTATAAGTATACAATTACGTAAATAAAATTTGAAGAAAAAAATGATTTCAGCCGGATACGAAAAGAATATAATTTATTATATAATAATAATATTAAATAAAGTTATTTTAATATAAAAATATTTCATTACGATAATTAATTAAACAAAATAACATTAAATTAAGATTTAATAAGTTTTGCCGAAAGATTTATATAAAGTAATTATTTAATCATTATTAAATAATTTTGTACATTATTATACATTTTTTATATTCTGGATTCGTAAAAGAAGCTTTCAGTTCAAATCATAATAAGTCATTTGTTAATAAATAGAGTTTTTTACATTTTTACATATGAAAAAAAATCTTTTTCAAATAAAGATAAATCCATTCCATTCAAAAAAGTCCATTTAATCTGAATATACGGAGTTATGCTTTTTTTCTCAATATACTTGAAATAACGTATTGATGGAATTAAAAAACGCAACACCTCTAATGGGTTAATCCATTCAAGATTTTGCTTTTTTTCCTTTGCATCAGTATAATTATTTTACGAAGTAAATTATTTTTCTATTCATAATCAAAAACTTTACATTAGCCGTAATTGCATCAATTTTACACTAAATCATGAAAAAAATGAATAACTATTATTTACATTAACAATTACACTGAATTATAATATATAATATAGACATACTTTGATAAATATATGTTTGAATTTAAATATTTTTATAAGTATATTTTATTTTAATATAATTCGTTGACAGCGATGTAATTAATCTATGTTTCACAAAAGAAATTATTAATTATAAAAAATACAAGTAATAACACTTAAGTATTTTGATCTTGAAAGGGTAATTAATGAATTTTCAATGCGAGAACATGTTTTGTAAACATGATAAAAGTTAGCTCTATAAACCTGTGTCTACTTTTATAATTACCCTTATTGTTTTAAAAAAATGTTAAACTGATACTTTTTAATATACATATTGCAAGAAGGTAATACGATTTTGTAAATAAATGAATCCTTAAAATCACTTTCGAACACAAGTAAAAAATTGAAAAAAATTTTAAAAACTGTGTATAATTTCAAAAAAGTTAAGAGTAATGTGACAGTACCTTTTGCCTATGTAATTTTCATCTGAAATTCATATTATATTGCAAAATTACCAAGAGCGTCATCAAAGAAAAATGGATATTTGGTGAATAACTTTTTTCAATTACGCATGAAATTTTTTTTGTATATCGCCTAATCAACATTTTACGAGAAATTCGCAAAGTAATATAAATTAATACAAATGCATTCACGCTCATGTAATTTTACATTGTTTTATAGAAACATAGAATGGTAAGAAAATTATTTGTCTTACATTTTTCATGCACTATAAACAATAATTTATAAATATATCTGATTCAAAATAATATTTTGTCTTTGAGTAAATACTGTTTACAAATTATTGTTAATTTGCTGTACTCCAATTTTAGATTATTAGTATTCTGAATGTCCAAAAATTTCGAACTGTTTAAAATAATTTTTCGAAAATACATTCCACGGGAATATTGAAATTGAATGTAAATCATGTACACATTTTAAGAGTTTTTACAAAATTGTTCCATGTTATTTGAAACAATAAATGTAAAATGATTATAAATTGTTATAGATTTAAAAATGTGAATTCCACTTGAAAAATCATTTTTAAAGCTCCAAATTTTGAATACTTTGTCCATTTAAATTGCAAACATGTTAATGTTATCTCCTAATGAAAGAAATAAAGTTTTTAAGGTTTTAGTTATATTTCAGGTTCCTTCTCATTAAATGAAATCGAAGAGGAAAAAATTGTAAAATAATAAAAAATTAATTTAAAAAATATTTATTTATACAAATAAATAGAAGTTACGATTGTCTTTAGCACAATTATTATGGGAAGAAATATTTTCCATATAATACAACTATTTTGTATGTTGTACTTACAAATATATATGTTTTTATTTTAACAGTAACATTGAAAATAATTAATGTTTCCCTAGATTTAATTTTTTTTCATAAAATATACAATTTGTGTTCATATTCCAATCATAAATTAATTAAAATGAAATTTTCAATGAAGTTCCAATGAAATCACACATTAATTAGTAAATCGTTTGTGCATTTGATATTGATAGTTTTGTATAGATACAAGTGTTTCATTTATAATGGTGTAATGTGTCATTAGCTTGTTTGCCTTGCATTGCAAACTGTGAATCCTGTAAATATATTGTTCATATGTAAATTGAAAACTAAATATTGAATTAAGAGATATTGATTAGATATGATAATAAATTGAAATTTCTAATTATCAATTAAATCAAACTTACAATTGAATTTAGATATATGTACATGCGGAGTTCCACTATAATATTTATGAATTATAATTTAAACTCTAAATATGTAATTGCAACTGTCATTTGTTTAAACCATTAATTATTTTTAATATTAATATTGTAACTAATCGTCATTGAACGATTTGTGTAAAATGTGTTAAAGTATGAAAATATATCATTTATGTTAATAAAATTGAAAGTTGTCATTATGTAATGACTTACACAACTTTATGTCAATATAAAGTTTTGTAAGCTAAAATACTGCAGAAATTCAAACATCTTATTTTAATACAACTGTAGTTGCGTTAAGAGTATATGGAGCTTTCGATTTAGTTTTAGTTCGAGAGTTAAATTTGTATTACTCTAAGTGACAGAATTATTTTCTCAATTTAAATTATTTCAAGATACTTCAAATGATAATAATCTAGTATCAGAAATTATTCATCAAATTCCGATTATCAAAATTTAAATTCCATTATTTTTTATAACAAAACTAGTTCGAGATAAGAAATTGTAAATTTAATCTGCTTCATTTAATGAGAAGTCGAATTAATAAAATTTCATAAAAATGCAAAATAATGCGAACAAATGATGTACATTATTAATTGAAATATGTTTGTAATTTTTTGTATTATGAATTGTTATTTAATGATTAATTTGAAAGAAATTTAAAGATCAAACATTCCATGTGTTACCATTATTTTGCATCTTAAGTTTTATTGAATTATGACAATATAACAAAAGTATTTTAATTTCTATTGCTTCGTTTTAAATATATATAATTTATATATACTTTTAGAAATATTTACTTTAATATATTGGCAGTTTGAAGATATTTTATAGCTATGTTAATCAATCTCGCCATCGTATTTTACAGTATAAACAATGTTAATTGACAACTTGCGGTACATTTGGTGGTATGTGAGGTCCAGTAAGAATATATTGTACTGCAACCACTACTAATTGAGGAGCAGTCCATCTAACGTTTTGTGCACTTCCTGCAATGTACAAAAAAATGCAAAAAATTTCATGACTCAATTAGCTTAACAAAAAATACTTTATACAATTTATAAGATTTTATAATGAACTAAGATGTCATTTATAATTATTCTTTTTCATGTGAAAAAATCATAACATCTGTGTATATTATAATTAATCAGAAAATATAAAATATCTGAAATATAAGCGTCAATTATGTAATTGTTTAAGAGAAAAATAATATTTAAAAGTTGCTATACATTTTCAATTTATATTTTCGACTATGTAAAGATCTCACATAAAAATAAAAAAAGACGATAAGAATTTTGCTTTTATTATACACACTGTAAGTCAGTTGCTGCAAAATTCAACAACATGTTGTTTAATTTGGTTGCATACAACGTGTTGTTAAATTTTGAAGTTATCTTTTAAATTCCAATAAAGGCATAAGTTAATGAACAAAAAAAATTGAGCAAATTTATTTAATTTATAATTACGTCTTTCATTATTACGTACTTTTAAAATAGATAAGTAATTAATTATTTACTAGGAGGCGTTTTAAAAATATGACATTTAGGTTATATTATTGTGTTACAACGAAAATTTTAAAATTCAGAAAAAATATGAAAATTACACAACATGTTGTTTAAAGTCGTGTTGAATTTTCAACAACCCGTTTACAGTGCACTGAAAATCATTCAGGTACATATAACCTGCATTTCAGGTTGGATACGCAGTCGACCTGCAATTCTGGTTAGATCAACCTGACAATTAAGATATGACAACATTGTACTTTTAACCTCATTTTTTTCTATTTTCCTTACTTTTTATGTTTTGTATATACATAAGCTAGTGTAAAGTGTAAATGAGTAAGTGTAGTGTAAGCTTACGGGACAGCCTACTAACATGACCTCCTAAACACGCGGTGTCTAGAAAATTCTTGTATTGTTGTTCTTACCACGTTGTGCAGATATGAACATCAAACCTAAATTTTCAACATCTATTACACACATTGCCTTAGTAATAAAATTGTGAATCAAATTTTGCATCTACCAGCCAACGTGTATAGGCGCTCAAATATTATATAAAATAATTTTTTATTAAATTGTTAATTTTAATTATTTGTGATAATGATTTTAAATTAAAGAAATTATATTTATTTACCCATACTTTTACCAGAATTTGTTCAGATTTCATAATATAATAAAAGTGTTGTTGATTGTCGATTTTTTATGTAAAAGTCACCAAATTAACCCGATTTTCAAGTTTTTGGCCTGATATCAAATAAATGGCTGCTCTAAAATGTTTTTAAATTTTGAAGATACGACATTTTTGGATTTTTTTGTTCATTCAATATTCAATAAAAACTCATAAACTCAAGAAAATTTTTTTTTCTAACACTGTTTGATACGGCGCCTAAGATGGAAATCTGTCCAATATCACATGGTTTCCTGATCAGTGCCATTTTAAAGCCGGATTAAAATTTCTGCTAAGGGATCATTACAGTTGTCTCTGATTTTTTTACAAATTTAATAACATTAATGTTTAACAACGTATCTAGAAATAATAAATCAGTTTACACTTCAGAAACTTAATATTTTACTCTGTTTTGACGTAAAATTTGTACACCAGCTACTTTACACTTTATATAATTAATACTTTACACGGATCGTTTTTACTGTGCAATACATTTATTTAATTAAATTTTAAATTCGGTGCTAAATTGCAAACAACATACATTGTACTGAATATTTTGTAAATATAGACCTTCTTTTAAAGCTTAATATCTAGTTTAATTTCATAGTCGGATCGCTGTAAAAATCAAGTTTTGGCTTAAAAATTGAAGTTTTGACTTGAATCTCAGTCATATGTTCGTAAAAATCATAATCGTATTGGTTTTTATATTTTAATTTTAAATTTATGTTTGATGCTACAAAAGTTTATTTTACTAATATTTGGAGACAATGATTAACTAATTTTATGCCATTAATAATATAACAACTGGTTTCTAATAATAACAAAATATACCCTATATTACCTAGTCTAATTTTACAGTTTTATTTTTACAGAGTTTATAAAACCGATTTTGTTTAATTTTTTTTCAGTGGCACATCTTAATGAATTGAAGTAAAATTTATATTTTCAATATACAAGATCTTGCGCGAAATAGAATGTTTAACAGCAAAAATATTTGAAAAATATTTTTGTAATAAAAATATGATACACAAGAGTTCCGACATTTTTTAGATTTCTGTTAAAGGCTTTTTAGTTGTGTATACTTTTTAAAAAGAAATTATGTATATTTAAGTAAGAAAGTAAATCATTGTTTAATAATTGAAATATTTTCATTATAAAAAATAATAATAAAAAAACTTTCATATTAAATTTGAAATATTAAAGTATAAGTATTTAATGATTTGAAAAAATATCATTATTAATGAAAACATAATTGCGTTAAAGTAACAATTCCAGTCAACATTTATAAAATTAACCATAATAATCTCACAACAATTAACTAAATAATGTAGAATAATTTTAAATTGTACAAACTTAACTTTAATTAATTTTTTTTTCTATTTAAGCTATTCCAATTCATAAATTTAAGATTCGGTCAATAATAGCGTTCTTAAATTGAATAAAAAATAATAATAATAATAACTTTAATTCTTTAAAATTGCACCAAATTGGATTCTTGATATTTCTAAAAATAATTTGATTTTATTCAAATATAAAAAAAATCTATAAGATATGTTTTTATAGATTGAAAAGTTGTAATTGACTATTTCAATTGGCGTACCTAGGTTGATAAACTTTTTTGCTATTTTTTGGATTATTTTTATTAATTTATTTTAATTTTTGTATAAAAAACCACTTAAATATAAAAAAAAACAAAATATACACTATTTTGAACTATATTGAGTAATAAAAACGAGTACAAAATACCTGTATTTTGGGTAGTCGAAAAAAAAAAAAATTGTAATTATTCCGACTTTTTCATTATGTTTATGCAATTTTAACTGTGCCAATTACAAAAATGTTGACTTTTCTTTTTTCGATATTTCTCGTTTTTTTTTCTTTTTCATATAATTTAAAATGGATGCTTTCGTCAAAAACACGTTTTATAAAAAATAGGTTTATAATTTTTTTTTATAAAATTTTTGTTAAAAATTTTAAAATTGTATTATTTGTGTTTATTTATTTATTCATCTAATCTTTACTGCGACAAAGAATAAATATGAATAAAATTGTATCTTTGTCATTTTTAAGGTAATGCAAATAAAATAGGAGTGTCTATACGCACAACTTCGTTTCCCCCATCACTCCCTTGTTTTCCTTGTTAACCCGTAAATTATTAAATTTCTTTAAAAAAACCAACAACAAAAATAATAATGATAATCATGGTCATCATAATAATAATAAATCAATAAATCAAACAAACACTTTTCTTTTATAAAAGAAATGTGTAATTTATTGTTCTGTGAAAACTTACTGAGCTGTAAATTTTTTTTAATATTTAAGCTGTAGATGTTTAATTAGTCGCGAGATGAAACATTGTATATTAGATATGACAATTTTTTTAAACAAATTTAGTTCACTACTTTTATTAATAAAATTAAATGCTTACATGGAATCTTGCAAATTAAAAAATTATATTTTATTATAATTTATTAAGATGTAGCAACTTTATAAAAAAAACTAAAATTAAACAAATTCGGTTTTAAATATTAGATGTACAACTATGCTTCTGCTGTTTTCTAATAAACAGCTTTAGCGGTATCTGTTAGTGGAAAATAAACAAATGTATATGTCCTACAATAAGCTAAGATATTTGCCATCATAAATTAATCAAAAAATTAATAAATTTATGTTCGAATTGAACATTTATATTTGAATGCAAATTTTAATTAACAAGCATAATTCTCGTCATTTGCGGGAGGTTTTGCTTTCAGATACTTATCATGATGATCATGAGTCCTTAGAAAATGATCTTTAGGTCAATAGACCATTGAGTAACAAAAACGATGAAGATGTGAAGTTTGTACGTACTTTGTGTCACACTACAGACGTATAAGCATTTAATCATCGCATGATAAATTCACTACATTTGTGAGTCCTCTTCACCCTACTATAGATAACGATTTGGGCTTGCAATAAGTGAACGTGAAGTTTATTTTCAAATTTCTGTTATCCGAGCTTACAAGAGTTTTATTTTTCGCCATTTGTTCGATCTCAGGTTACAATATGCTTCCTTTCAAATTCAAATCAGCTCTTACAGGAGAGCGTTTTGTGGATGTTTCTTCGGTTCAAGTGAATGCGACAAGTGTTAAGATTATTTTAGTTGATTATTTTTTTCAAACCTTCTAAAGCCTTTAACATTAGTTTTTTTATGAGTATAAAGAGAAAAGGGATGTATGTTTGAAATTAAAATATGTATAAGTTTTTTTTGACAATCTTGAGTAATTTTTCTTGAGGCAGTTCCGGAACTGTCTGAACCCACTGTGTATATTATTTATTTATGCCATATTATGTAAGTATTTTTCCGAGAACGTTTGTTTAACTTTTATATTTATGGTTTGCTATCTCAAAACAAAGCAATTTCGACAGGTTTTTCAAACTATTGAAAGGATGCTTGCACCATTTTTACCACGCTTCCGATTATGACACCTAATAAAAATTACCCGTATGTAGTGTCTATTATACCTAAATATTTAGTATAATTATATTGCTTTTTTTATTTTCCGTATAGCTGTTTTCATTTATCTATAATTAGGGAAACTAATAAGGACAATAAATGTTGGGAAAATTGAATAATTCATTTAATATAATGCAATACTGAATATTATAATTGTATTATTAGCAGTTAAAGTAATCAATAATAAAATTACTTTAATTAGTAATGATCAATTAATTAACTTTTTAAATGAAATATCTACATTGAGAATGTATCATATTCTTATTAAAACACAAAAATGACCTAAAATATTAATTTGAGATATAACAAATAAATATTGAGATATAACATTCAAATATTCTATAAAAAAAATTTAAAGTGATTCAGATTTATCAATTTCTGGAATTTACCGTTTTATATGAATTTTTATAAGATCAATTTCAAATAGAATTCATTAAAAAGAAACATAATAAAAAATCTGATTAAAATAGTGAAATTGCATTTGTGTTTTTAGATTTTTATGAATTTTTTTTAAAACTTTCCGACCTCCTAATACTAACAAAAATAATTGAAATAACATTACATTGTAGTAAAGTTTTTTTTCAATTATAGTTTTTCTTATTTTTAAGGCATTTATAGCTATCTGAAGAGGTTTATATTGTACTTTTATAGCGATAAATTGATCTTAAGTTCAAGTTTATGTTCACGACATTTACAAATATCCTATAGCAAAAGAAAAAATTTAAACATTACTTGAAGTCATATTGAATATGAACAAGAACAAAAAAAGTTCAGTAAATCGTTGTTTTTGCAATTCCCCAAAAACGTTTTGTTTTTAAAAACGTTAAATTTTTTATTTAATAATGTATATGAGCAATTTTATAGATAATTTTCCTTTAGCTGCAAAAAAAATCGAAAATTTTCTGGTTGAGGAGACATCTTAAAAAAATAGTGGTGCTCTCAGAAATGTTAAGAATGACACCCTTAAATGTGCTATAAAAAGCAATTTTGTATACAATTTCATTGCAGCAATAAAAAAATTGGAATTTTGGAACTCAGGGCACACCTTCAAAACTATTTTTTCTTGTTCTTTAGCCTATAAAACTTAAACAAAAATTGTTTTTTGAATAATACCCAAAAACAACAGTTCTAAATTATGTAAAAAAGAAAGACAAAAGTACAATGTTTTGCAGTGCGATCTATTAAAAATCGAAAAAAATGTTTCAGACAAAATGTTTGTAGTTTTTTATGACAAATCCGAATCTGCAATAAAAAATTGAGGTTCCCATTTGATTTTTTGAAGTTGCACCCCTTACACCTAACAGGGGGTAAGGAGTGAGCGGTGCTTTTGGTGTCATTGGATAGAGTTTCAAAAAATATCAAACACGTGTTTTTTTATTTGAACTTTTCAAAATAATTATCCTGGACGGGTGGTCTGGGACACCCTGTATACATCTGAGATTACATTTAATAAAATTAACTTCGTTTTCTTTTTTGTGATTCTTTATACAGCTTATGTAATGAAATACAAAATATTCTAAACCGCGAAAATATAACGTGAAAATGTATTTTAAGTATTAGAACTTTCCTTTTTAAATAATGTTGACTATTTTTAAGTAGTACAAAAAATAATGTCAAACCATTGTTTTCTGGTTTTAAAAACTTATTGAATTGAAAATTTGAATGACCAATCCTTAAGTGGACATTCTAGTGAATTTGTGAAAAATATCAATAAATAATGCAACATTTTGTTAGAATACATATTTAGAATTGTTTTTTAGGAAATTTTAATTTTACTATTACTTTCGCTTTGAATGTATGTTTCAAAATTCAAAGTACACTGAGAAACTGCTGAACCTGAGGTTAACTGTTTCGTGTCACCAACCAGAAAAAAAAAAAATGTATAGTTGTTTTTAACCTGAGTTTGGTTGTTTTTAACTAGACTCAGATCGTTTTTTTAATCAAAGCTCTCTGGTTGGAGACACGAAACAATTAAACTCAGGTTAAATCGTTTTTCAGTGTAAAAAGTTAAACTACTGTTACAGTTTTTTTTTAAATATTTTTGGCTGAAAATTTGTTTGTAAACCCTAAATATCTATTTCAACAAAATGTAGCATGGGTTTGGATATTACTTAAAAAAAGGAATTAAGTTTTTCGTTTTCTTAGTACAAATTTGCTGGAACTTCCCGTAAATTTGTAGTAGTAATTTTTTATATTTCTATTTTACAATTTTTCATAATTGAGAGTCCTTCCTTTAAATGCATTTATTATACTACGTACGTTATTTTTTCAGAGTAATTTTTTTGTATATTACCTGTATTATATGTACTTCTTTTGCCTTCGCTGGTATCTATAATATCATCAATATAGGACGGTTTTTCTGTCCATTTTGGATAGTAAGGGGTATAAGGGATGGGCCAACCAGTTGTAAATCTCTTGAAAGGAGTTGGTGTACTTTTCACTCCTGTAACAATTTAGAAATTTTATGTTATTTTAGTTTTACTTTAATAATTTATTAAAATGATCATTTTAAATATAAAATTAAAAAAAAACACATCAGAATAACACAAAGTAAAATAATAAAATATCATGATTTCAGTAATTGTTTTCCTTTTTAAACGTTTAAAATTTTTATTTAAAATATAGAACAAAATATATTTTTCAATATATTTCTATATAAACTACACAGTTTTTTTTAGCAATATTTTAATTTATTTATCATAAATTGCATTTTTTCAAATAAGTTTTCACTTTTGTCTCTTATAAAAATTGAATTAAAATAATAAAGTTCATGCTTAAATCATAATTTGCCTTAGTTGTTATTAAATTTTCTCTTAAATAGTTATTTCTTGTTCATAATTGTTCGCGTGTTCTTAACTTTTCTTTAAATTTTACTTTGTTCTTCTCACAGTTCTTGTCGCTTAACTTGTAATAGAAGTTGGTTTTTGATTTCTTTCTGTTTTAATAAACGCTTCTCAAAAAATATTTATATATATTATTTAAGCAATGAAAATCAAATAAAATATAATCTAAATTATTGTCTTTATTTTCAAATTATATTGCTCATCAGAATTAAGAGGGGACTAAGGTTTTGAAGTAAGATTATATAGAAGGAATTGACCAAATTTAATGAAATTTACAGGGTAGGTATTTCACCGAGACGAATTGAATAGAATAAAATTTTATTTTTTTTGTAGATTCGAAGGTTGAAAATAATTGAAATTAAAGAAATTGTCTAATATAGTCCTAGCTCTCAAGAGTAAAAAATTAGGATTGAAAAAGCTTGACTCGATACGGGGTTTTCTCTCTATAGTCACTATTCCTTTCATCATGCGGACATTTAGGTTTGGCACGATTCGACACGACAGAGAAGAATTCGACTCTTCGGAGTGTGGACTGTAATTGAATTTTTTCAAAAAAT
The DNA here is from genome assembly GCA_022817325.1 of Idris sp. 1 HC-2018. Lineage (NCBI taxonomy): Eukaryota > Metazoa > Arthropoda > Insecta > Hymenoptera > Scelionidae > Idris > Idris sp. 1 HC-2018. The sequence continues at coordinate 8,906 of JABFPM010000472.1, read as the reverse complement.
AGACCTGTTCAGTTTTTCTGGGCAACCGCAGATATAAACTTCATATACAGTGAAAATGTTTATGATTTTCTACAATTCCCCTGAAAGCTTGTTTTTTCTGATAAAAATGACAAAATTACAAAAATAATCTAAAATATTTATGAGTTGGTCGGACTGTTGAAATTGTTAAGAAAATATTGAAAACATTTTTTAAATTAAAATAAACTAAAAAAGTATAATTGTTTAAAATTTAAGATTAATGTTTGAAAAACTAAAATAAACTCTTGATATTACTTAAAAAATTTTCTAAAAAGATGAAAACCTTTTACCCCATAGTTGTAGAAATATTTATTTTTAAAATGTATATACGCCTTATGGGAATTAGGTTAGGTTTACTAAACTTTGTTATAATCATTTTACATTTTTTATGACCGTATTCTTAAAAAATTCAAATGTTTTGTATGAAAATACAAATATTCGAGTTAATTTTCCATACCTAAAGTATCGGTCATGCTTAACTGTCAGATAAACCATACGTTTACCTTAGTCGAAGAAGCTTATGATGTCACAATATTAGTCGGCCGATTTCATAGCGTTTTCGTACATATTCGGAAAGTTGAATTTTCAATAATATATAATTTAAGATTTAACAAAAAATATTATATTTTAATTAATAAAAAAAATGTCAATAGATTATTCATACAATTTTTTAACTGTTTAATTAATAAAAAAATTATTCTTTGACCCTATTTATAAATCTGTTGTTTTTCAACTACACCAATTAATAAAGCGAATGAAATTTAATTAATTTTTTCAAATTTTGTCAATTTATCAACAATTTGATATATCGATATGTTTTTATTCCTGGCAAATTAAATGCATGTCAAAAAATGAAAATGAGTGTTTTAAGGTGATATATCAGTCGATTTCTGGGTGTCTCTCTCACTCACATATAAACTCCTATAGTTCTGTCTCTTTCCCACTTACATGACTGATATATCGCCTTAAAGAGTACATTTTACTCTTTAAAAAAAACATCTTGGAATTACGATAGATATTGACTGAGTTAAATTTTGCCTAAAAATGACCATTTTGCTTGAAATGGCTGTAGTTGTCTTAATTTTTATCGGACTTACCCTATTTAGGTGAATTTTTTTTTAAAAAAAACAAGCTCTTCTTCGGCATTACCCAATATTTGGCAATATTTGAGGTTTATTTGTTTTAAAAAAGAAGGTTTCAACCTTCCATTTGTGAAAAAGATGAATTTTTGTTGAGGAATTATCGAGTTATAATAATTTGAAATTTTTTCAATTTTTCTCATATTTTTGAGTGACCCTTCAATTTTGATGAACAGTTTAATTTGATTAAATAGATTTTTTTTATCGTAAATCTTAGTAGTAGAAATCGTATTCTTTTTTTTTCTAAAAAATGCCCAGGAAGTCAATTTGGGTTTTTGAAATGGTGAATCTTGTTATGTGAAAAAGTACACAAAGAGGGGCTTACCATCTTTTGAAGGCATTAATTACTGAACACCAATAAGCTTAGACTAATCTTTTTAAAAAGTCGTTGAAACCGAAATACTGAATGATACATTATTCTCTTATAATGCTTACTTGACGTTAAACACTTTTATGGCCACGACATTTTTGAACTGAGAAAACAGCAATTCCATTTCAACATGATTCATTCAATAAATTTATTTTCCAATAAACATTTCAAAGTATGAAAAATTTTTCATTTCTTTACAACAAAATCATGTATCGAATTTCTTGTTTATACCGGATTGTTAAAAGTAATTAATACACAAAGCAAAACGAAACTTGAATTAGACATTTTTCATGGATATGTATATATAGTCATATAAGTTCTAAGAAAAGCAAAACTTTATGTTATTTTTATTTAGTTGAAAGTTTTAATTATAAAAAACTTACCTTCTTTGTTAACCATACTTTTGATTTCTGTTGCTTTAGGTATTGCTGAAGGTTTAGGAATTTCTGCAATAAGTAAAAATGGAATAGTTTAAAACAAAAAAACTCTTTCTGCTTTAATTAATAGTAGTAATAAAAGTTACTCACCGTATAATCTAATTGACCCTTCTGTTTCTCCTAAAGAATTTTTACTAATACAACGATAATTTCCAAAATCACTTTTCACTAAGTTCTTAATGGTTAATCTCATTTTTGTTTTGAATCTACTTTCTGTTGAATCCGTGACAACGTATTTTTCATTAAAAGGGACCATCGTGTTGTTAAATATCCAGTAATTAATTGCTCGTGGAAAAGCTTCAATTACGCAATCTATGGTAGCATTAGTACCTGCTGGTGCACCAACCAATTGATTCTTCACCCAAATCATTGGTGAAACTTTAAAAAAATATAAAGACTACATTTAGCGACCTTACTTTATCAAACATAATAATAATTTGTATATTACTAATGAGCTTATAATATATCAAAACTTCTCAACTTTTTTTTTATTATACCTTGCTTTTAATTAATCATAATCCAGCAAAAATTACTTAAGTTATTTGTTGATACCTAGGTAAAAGCCCACTTAGGGACCATATTACATTTATGCAACATATTTGATACCATATATATGGGATAGGTGCTATTATATAAGTGGCATATTTTTCACAATATATGGCACTGAAGGTTTTTTTAATATTCTTATATAGCAACATAGGTTTATATTTTATGTCATCATATATGGGCATGTCTTATAAACCTTCAGTTCAGGCATTATCAAAAAATTCTTATATTAATACTTTTATGATTCATTTATATTCTAATATGCTTTTTAATTATTATTTTAAAAAGTGCAATGTTTAAATTGCATGTAAAAGAAATTTACAACTGAAATTTACAACCGAGCTTATATGCATTGAAAGAACTCTGGGATTTAAGACATACTATTCGTGGTGAGCTTTTAAAAAAGAACTACTAGCAAAATGCCACCTCGCTGGTAATGAATACGCATTGCATGACGAATTAACTCCGCACTTGGGAAGAATTTGACAATACCTAATATTAAACATGTTAAGGGGGCATATACACCTAGAAATGCATAATTTTGACGCAACTTGATGAGTGGATTGGGATCAAACTATATACTTTACATAAATGAAACAAAATCACCTTTTTTTTATTATTTAAAGATTAATTTCTCATGAAAGATTTTAAAAAATATCAAAAAACAACTGATTAATTATAAATAAATAAAAACTATTTTTAATTTTCAGTGGTTTACCGTGGTTGCGATATCTTCTTATGTACTCATCAGAATTGGCTCTAATTATGCCAATAATCATTTGATTATGAATATTTTATTTTACACATAAAAATTAAAACACTATTTGTTTATAAACAAGTAATAAACTAAAAATCCGACAAAAATTCTATGATACCAATTCCCTGTATGATTCATAAATAACTCCTCAAAATTTGAAGTAAATCGGTCCTCTAGAGCCTGAGATTTTTTGATCACCGCATCTGAAAAAATGGTTCCGAGAAAACAGCGGTTAAAGATTTGAAACTTGCCCGAAAACGCTTGACGCGATAGTACATTTTTCGAGATTACGAGCAAACTAATGCGAATTTTATTCTAACATTTTGGGATATGATCCTCGAGAATCTACAATTGAGAAACTACAATAAATAAAAATAAGTAAAAAAAAAAAATTGAATTTTTCAACCAATCTAGGTGTGTATGTCCCCTTAACCTTAACGTGACTAAATTCAAGTTAAATATATTTTCTAGTCAATTTTATGGTCAACTCAATTTTTGTAGTAGAACTGACTGAAAAACTGATTTGTATTACTAAATCAAAATATTTGAAAAAACTTAATAAAATTTTTCACTGATGTGATAGTTTAAACTTAGATATAAATCATTCTTTGTAATGGATTTAAAATCATGAATTATAATAACTGATAAATTTTAATGTACTGAATATACATTCATTAAATGGAATAATATTTTTATTGTTTGATTTAACATCTATATATTTACAGTTACGTATCGAACAAAAATTTCGCTTTCATAACCTTCAAATACAGTGTAACTGTCACGTATGGTTAAGTTCACTACATTGCCGAGTTGTCATAACTCAGTTAGAGATAAGTTGACCAAAAAACCAACTAAAATTTTGAAGTAAAGGTTACCAATTTTTCGTCTGAGTGTTCACAATGGACACGTGAAATAAAATGCTGCCAAGTTTATGTGTAAACTTCTTGAAATACAATAAACTTTATTCAAGCGTTTACGTAAAATTTTATTTTTCGTATTCATTCTAAAAGTGCTTTTAAACGAGCCTTAAGGCTTCTTCACAATGGACATATAAATTTAAATTTAATACAAACGCATAAAACTCATTGTATTTAAATGAAAATACAATGAATTATACGCATGTGCTTGCATCGAAATTTATTTTAAATCTCCATTCTGTAGGAGCCTTTTTGATGTACCTACACAGAATTCGACAGATTTAAGAAGAGCCAGCTGTGAAATTTCAGCTATACGAAGGAAATGTATAAGAAATTATGAACCTATAGTTACATATGAATTTTTTGTGTAGAAAATATCTAACTAAACCAAACTCTGATTAAGCCGATGTTTTGTAGGTTAGGAATTGTAACTTTGATATTTTTTGAAGTTTTGTCAAATCCGTAGGAGTGGTTGTTGAGAATCATGTGAAAAGCTTACAAAAAAATGTCAGTAAAAATATTAAAAACTGAAGAAGTTATTATATATCAAAGATTGATCTTTTTCTTCTTTTTGTAAATTTTATGAATATGGTTAAAATTTAAATTTGATTGTTTTTATGCATTCATTTGATGAAAGAATATTTTTATATGCTTATTATATCAGTAATTACTAGTAAAAACTATTTTTTTACATTTTTTAGTTCAAAATGACAATGCATAACTTAATAATTATTCAAAAACTAAAAAAATTAATGATTTTAACCTAATTTAGAATACGTAGTTGTATTCTATATAAAAAAATACATAAATAGCTATATTATCATACATTTTGATCAAATCTTTCATGTACTTAAAATTTCACAGATTTAGTGTTAAAAAAGGACTCTCCTTAAGGCTCATACAGAATGAATACGTTAAATAAAATTCAACGCAAACAGATGCATACAATCCATTATATTTTCATTGAAATTCAGTGTTTTACGTATGCGTTTACCATAAATTTAAATTTTCGTGTCCATTGTGGAGGAGCCTTTAAAATTTAACGTTCATTTATATTAAAAAATTGATGTTATATGATTTTACTATTGAATATCATTAGAAAATGACTCAATGTAATGGTTAATTTATTTACGATGTTTTTTACTTATATTTTTATAAAATTAATTTGGCTGTGCAGATTTTTCTTAATCTCTACGCTTTGACATTTCAAAACAAATTATCAGAAATTGCCATTATAAAGGTATGTTTTGTACAATTTACAATTATATTCGATTTTTAATATTTAAGCTTACTTTTTACTATAATTTTATAATTGACTTAATAAACAATGTAATAATTCCATTTTTTTGGAGCACCAAAAATGTGTTAAATTGACGGACAGCATTTTTTATGAAATATTATTATTATAATATAATAATAGATTCTTTTTTAGTTCAAATATTGAAAATATGTATATTAAAATAAACAAAAAATCTTGAGTTATTTATAAAAATAATTTTATATTATAGTTATAAAGAAAATATATAGAAAGATCACAAAAATGATATGTTAAAAACAAGAATTTCGCCTAGTTTTCACTTCGTAACTTTTAGAAAAGATATGTTCTTGTGAAATAAAAATATACACTTGAAATATTCATGTCTTATAAACGTAATTAAATCATAAAAATAATTAATTCAAACATAATGTCTAAACACATCAGTGACAGCGAAGTTAACAATTCGTGACACGTTTCCATATGTGTTCTATAAGATCTTTAAAACGTTTTTTAACAATATTTTTATTTATTTATTAATTGTTTGAGTAGCATAAATAGTATTATTTTCATTTAAAATTAATTTTCTGTCAACATATATAGAAAAACATTTTTATTATTCATGGCAGTAGTAAATCCATGTTGAAGATTCGAACCGTGGCTTTCACGGTAACATCCCAAAGATTTAAATTGTAGACCACACACCTACTTATACGTAGAAGTAATGAACAAAATTTATTTGATTAGCCATATGATGACATATATGGGCAAATCTCTAGAACTTTTAACCTACCTGTCCCTCGCATTTCACTTCAGTTTTGCGAATTATTAAATTGAAAATTTTAGATTTTATGGTTTGCACACCTCAAGTTATTATAGTTTTATACTTTTTAAGTATTTATACGTTTATAAGAATAATATTTTAAAAGTATATCCAAAGTCAAAATTATAACGTTTTTGACATGTTCCTTTAAGTTATGCAGACACATTTTTTTAATTTATAAGCACAGAGTTAAAAAGCAATTAAAAAATTAATAAACATTGCTTTTAACTTTATCAAATGCAATAGGAACAATTCAAATGATGCGCATTTAATATGTAAGCTAAAAAAGTGATCAAAATCTGTCTCTGAGTTTTGACGTCAAAGACGTAATACATTTTGTAATTGAAAATATTTATATTTAAAAATACTTTAATGCTTCTGGATGAATTGCACAGAATCTTGATGTGATAAAATATATGTGCGTGCAATAAAATCTAATTTTTTATATATTAAAAACTGCTTAAACAATTGAAAAACCGTTTCAAAATATTATGTCTTTGACATTAGTAAAGAAAAGCTGTCAAAGACGTAATATTTACCTAAGTTTTTACAATTAAATATTAATTTAAAATTACGCGCATGTAATTTATCACTTTTCGACTATATTATTCATTTTAAAGTAATAATAAATGATAATTGCCATAAAACTAAATTGTGCTAAAACTTTTTTTTCAAAAATTTGGCAAGTTGAAAGTTAAAGATTCTAGAGAATTGCCCATATGTTACCATGTATGTTGCCATGTCTTAAAAAAATTGCATATGTTTTGTTTTACCTGGGTCAACAGATCATATTGTATATTATTTGCAAAGTCAATTGATTATGATTTATCACAAATCTAACAGCAAAGTTTTGTCTCATAGATTAAAAAAGTAACAATTTTTCAATTAAAGATTATAAATGAAACAGCAATTGTTTCGTTCATTAATAAAAAATTTTGTTCACTTACATTCAACATCAACAATTATCCTTTTACTAACAGTTGGTGGCACGCCGTTCGTGGCAATACATAAATATGCTCCCATTTCTTGCCTGGATATTTTAACTAAATTCAGCTGTTCTCCTTCATATTTTTTAACTGAAATGAAGTTAAAATAATTTTTTTTGCAAACATGTACACACAACGTTTTCAAATCATTTCTTCAAATCCGGCAAATTTAAAATTAAAAATTCACCTTTTTTCCGTCTATCTACATTAATATCTTCGTTGTTTTCACGTTTCCAAGACAGTGTTGGCTGTGGATAGCCATCTGCCTTACAAGTTAAAGTAATATTATCATATTCACGAACAGCAATTGTACTCTGGGTCGAATGTGAATCCAAAATATTTGGAGGAACTAAAACATTTTTAATTATAAATTCTTGCTGTTTCAATTACACAAATGTGAGATAAATCAAAGCTGATTTAATAGACTAACCTACGACTTCCACATATCCAACCTGACTCATCATTGGATTAGTGTTAATTTGACACATATAAAAGCCTCTGTCTTGTTGCTCCACTCTTTCTATATTCAGCACCCATCTTTTGTCGTTTTCATTCGTTATCCGAAATCTTGGTAATTTACCAACTACACGTTTGTGCATTGTTACAAGCATGTGTCGGTCGACATGTAACCATGCAACCTGCAAACATTGCGATAAAAGATTTTATAAAAATTGTATTCGCTTATTATTTTATATTTGTATTCTTAAAGGTTGATGAAAGTAAACTTAGAAAAAGACAAAGGTTGATTTTTTTCTTTTCGGTAATATCTGTCAAATAATGTTTACTTTCATCGGCCTTTATTAATATAGACATTTTAAATTGATCTCCACAAAAAAGTTTCCAAAATAATTTATAAATTAACATTTTATAAAAAAGATAAATTTTTCGACGCTAATCAATGAAAAACCAGTTAAAATTTAGAAATGACATTTTGAGACTCACTCGATATTCTCCCAAATTTTCTACTACACAAGGTAAACTGACGTCTCTTCCTAATGCTACAGTTATGTTTGGTATTGGTTCAGCAAATCTGGGTTGATCCGAAAGAGCTAAAAAGAAATTTGGATTATTGTATTTTTTTATGCAAAATTAAAAATCATTATTATAAAATATCGTAAACTACAGTATATTATTAAACAATTTACTTTTAATTGAATAGTTGCATTCCAATTTAAAATTTAATGTAACTTTTTATCTAGAATATAAAATTCTTTTGTATATTTTTAATAATCTGAAAAAAGGTATACTATAAAGATTAAACATAAAACTTTTTAAATGTTGTTTGTCCAGTTGGATATACATATTCTTCATGTGAATAGCAATATTAATATTTTTAATATATTTAAAATAATATTTGTTGGTCAGTGTTATTTAACTCACTCGTTGTACATTGTCTCCCCTCTACTTTTGAGAAACAGTTTTAGAGAGAGATAGCTTTATTTAAAAGTGGTGATCGTCAACTGTTTGTAGGGCCGTATCAATTTGATGTGCAATGTATAAAAATTAATTTTTTTATAAACAATAAAAAAAATTTTAAGCAGAAATAATTGTTTTTGACAATGTTCATTTAAAAAACTTAATAACAAATTTGCTACTATAAAAATTAATTAAATAATTACAATAGAAGAATAAGTTTATTTTATCCATTTTGTGATTTA